>JBCAUG010077126.1:0-22623 GCA_038406175.1 Haplosyllis leylae | reverse complement strand
TACTGGATGCGACTTTTGTCGCACATTGTTATATGGGTTTCATTGAAAATGGACGGACGGCGCGCGAAGGGTTAAAATAAGTTGGCAATTTTAAGTCTTTCAAGATATCAAATAGCAACCATTAAACAGCTTTTTCAATGAATTAATAAATGTGCACAACTTCCACCAAAATACCCCCAGTATAAATGTTGCAGTTGCCACAGAAAGGTTCAAGACGCTCAGATAAATTGTTGTCTGAGTCTACAAGGACAATTTACATCTGTCCAGATGTGATAAATATCTTTTGGGAAATATCATGGACTCAAGAGATTGCAAAACTTCTACCCTTTAAACTTACAAATGCCAATTCACACAAGGTTTCCTTTAAGTGTAATTGCGTTTAATATACAGTTCGTCTTCAGTCATTAATCTTGCCATACAGATACACTGAAGCTGTTTTCTCTTTCGAAATGAAAGAGAAATCTGCCTGGTGCCAATTCTATACGGACAGGAAATTGACCGAAAGGAACGGAGAGAGTTTCCAATGTAGTTTTGATTGTTAATTTCTAGGCAATGTATTAACCTATTTCCTCTTTATCAATTTTAACATGGCTAATCATGCAGTTGATCCTGCAAAAAACACTATTTCCAAACTTTTGCGCTAGAGCAAGACAAAAATTTCAGGACACCTCTATTCTCCAGCAATTCATTGATTTGTTCAATTAATTTTCACGTGTATCTTCAGAAAACCTGTTCAGGAAATGCTCCTTTACCAAATCACAAATCATTTTCTTCAGCAGTTTTAGACCCTATTGTAATCGTCCGCAATTTCAATGCTGCTGCAAAACTTAGTTCTAATTGACAGAGGAGTTTATTAAATTTCTTGCTTGTAAAAAGAAATTATCTATCGCCCTCCAGAGTTCACGAAGTGTGTAGTGTACCGTTTTAATTTCCAGGTACTAATGCTGAAGTATATCAAAGACTATCAGCTTTATAGCTGATTACAAATGACGTGTAATTGTAAATTCTAAAATAATTTCCAGGGCAACTGCACAACTGATGACATTTACTTTTAATGTCTTAAAAGATATTTGCTGACATCGGCAAAAATTTTACGCTAGTGGCAAAAAGGAGATAAAGAATGCAATCAATAGTTCCCCCTTGAAGCGCCTTTCCTTCGTTCTTTGTTCGAAGCTAGGGAATGTTCATTATAGAAGCCTAAGGTTTCGATGGGTGTTCCCTCTTGACTAATTCGACTGTGAAACCAGAGACCTGTACCTTATTGATTAAGGAATCAATTCACAACTCAGAAACTCGGCAGATCTTCGATGCTATTACATTTCATTGGCAAAATTGAAGGCTATTCTTACAATAACCCTCTGTGGAATGGCAATTGAGTTTTTCACAAACACAAACTAGATTGGCAGCTGCCCATGAATATAACGATTTCCAATTTCCAGCAAAAAATGTTGCCGCCATTGAGATTTGATCCACTGACCTCTGGGTTGTCAGTCCTAAACTCGCTTAACACATCTAATGAGATTTTTTATGTCTGAGACTTTTATGATCCTTTTTATCCTCTTGATTCTTGAAAGACCATGTCCAAAAAGTCCGATAGTAAATTTAAATGTCCCACAAACTACCACTTATCAGAATAGTTCGGCAGTAGCAGTGTTGGATTGACAGCCCAGAGGTTGTTGGATCAAATCTCACTTGACGTATCTTTCTGTTGCTTACATTTCTTCTAGGAAAGCTTAAAATGTGTACATTGTAGATATTGTGTGTTTGTGAAAAACTTGGCACGATATCTATGAAACGTGCACTGGGGAGGTGAAGCTGTGCAAATCTGTACAAAATAAATGCATCGGCGAAAAGTTTATTTTTCCTATTTTTTGTTCATCTGGCAAAAAGGCCGAAATGTGCATGTGCGGTGAGCCTGATTGGCTGTTGTTGTCATTGTCGTCGTCATAAAAGGCTGTGGACTAGAAATTTTACGCTCTATTGTTTCGGAAATCAAAAATGATATTTCATGTGATTTCAAAGTTTATTTCACATTTGAAATGATATGTAATGCAAGTGACATTTGATATGAAATTCAAGTGGCATTTTAAAGAACATTTGGTATAACACTTCCAAGTGGCCTTTTAAATACCATTTCAAGTATCCTTACAAATGACATTTCCAGTAATTTGGTAGGTTCCATTATGTGACTCTTTAAATGATATTTTAGTGACATTTCAAATGATATATAAAAGAGACATTTGTAGAGATATTTGAATGAGGTGCCTCTGGTCTGGGGCTCAAGATGGTCCCCATGCATTACCAAAAGTGAGACCTCAGTATTTGGGGGGGGGAGGGATTGACCCAACTCTTGATGCTTAGTCCAAATCTGCCTTAAACCCAAAGTGGGTGGGTGGGAGTTTGGGGGGGGGGTTGTTGACCCAACTTTTGATACCGAGTCCAAATCTTCATTCAACCATAAGTTGGTAGTGGGGGAGGGTTGTTGACCAAACTTTTGATGCTGCATTCAAAGTCAGATGGTAGGGTTGGGGGGGCTGTTGAGCCAACTTTTGATATTGAAAACTACCTAAACCCAAAGTATGATGGTGGAGGTAGGGGTGCTGACCCAACGTTTGATGCTGAGTTCAAATCTGCTGAAACCTAAAGCCCGAGGGACTCAGCATCAATAGTTTTGTCAATAGCCCCCTCCGCCCACTAACTGTGGGTTTTAGGCAGATTTGGACCATTAAAACATTTGAAGTAATATCACAAATCACATTTCAAATGATATTTAAATTAAGATTTGTAATGACATTTCAATTCACTACTACCCCCATCCTCACATAATCCTGAGCGCATCACGCTTTCTTTTAAATTGTACTGATTCTATACTACCCCCCTGAACTTCCAAGTGTGGGGAGAGATAAATGCAACAAATCAATGATAAAAATTTCCTGCACAACAAGTTGCACATACCTAAATTAATGTAATCTAAATAGAATTGCATTGGTTAGCATTCCACTTGATTCAGTATTTTAGATTAATTGAATTGTTTAAATTGATAGGTAACACATCAAAAACAGTGTCCATCATACACAAGACAATATCTCTACTATTAAAAGCACATTTTAGTTGCGGTGAAGCAATGTGGAGTATCTCTACCAGGGATAACTTGTTCAGAAACACACTGTGAACAAGTTGCAATAAATGTCTGAAAAGCATGTAGTAGGGTCATACATCACACACTTTTTCTTTGTTGGCGGCCAGAGTAGGAGTAGGTTTTAAAACCTGACACCTTGATTAAAAGTCCAACACTTTGACTACTACCTTGAGATCTCATATCCCAGCCTCCAGAAATAAGAACTTCCTCGTATTAGAATCACATTCAAACATTAAAAGAAAGTAGCAGGATCTCATTTGTGGGAGAGTGGAAGTGAATCGCTAAAGCGACGTTTGGAGAGGTATTAACTAGTATTTTTACTTTTGAAAACGATGTGAATCTGAAAGTGAAAACTATATGTCCTTACTGGCACGACGAAAGGTTCCCCAGACTTACTCAGTCCACTGACTCGAATGCACAAAATGATGGGATCGGTAGTACTTGAGTAGATCAACACTGCACATCAATCCTATTTCACTTTTCCTTGCAGCAGACATTGGCAAAGATTTTACTTTTCCTTGCAGCAGACATTGGCAGAGATATTATACGTTTTCCTTCTGTGGAAAAAGTAAAATATCCTGTAATTCATGCTAAATTACAAGCAAAATTGCTTCGAAAAATTAATCTGATCTTCTCTTGTTATATTTTATTGTATTTTCCTGTTCAATTATTGATTCCATAGACAGGTGATCTATTGATTCCATAGACAGGTGATCTAATTTCTTATGGCTTTTATATGAAAATGAGTCTTCTTCAATATTTTTGACTATTAGCAATCTCTTCAAATAAGAAACAAATATTATGTCAAAAAAGATTCAATATTCTTTGTTTCACTTCTATACTCTGTATCTTTTTCAGCTGTAGATATCCTCACTAGTGAAGGGCTTTCTTTTCGGAAACAAATTAATAGCGAAAGTTTGTTTTGAGGGGTAATTTCCAAAAGGAATGGGAAAGAAAGCCAACAACTTTCCTGAATGTACTAACTATTAATATTCAGCCAAAAACTGAAGACATGTATCATGTAAATGCACATTACAGGAAAGTTAATGTAAGACACAACCTGTACTGAATTATTGTCACCAATCCGGTGCAACAAGATATCGCCTTCATAATGGGTAAATATTTGATGTTCTCAATAACAGAGTGGCGCATGTTTTCATTGAAAGCAGTAAAGATTTGACATCTGATCCTCCATTTCAGCATTTCAACTGTCACGTTACCATGATTACCTTTTACAAATGGAATTTTTATATATCTACCATGTTCGTTTCTTGCGATGAAATGGTAAGAGAAGAATTTCCTATGTTTCTTCCTCCTCCCCACCCCCACTCCCTTATTTTGAGAGGAATCCGCGGACGAAACAAAACTCTTTGTATTTTTTTCTGAGAGATCTACATCACATAGATCTATAAATCACAAGAAAGTATAGACCATGCTATTTTAGGACTTATTGTTATAGGATATCGGGAACAATTGCCATTGGCTCATGTACTTTTTTGCTACTGTATACCCTATAAATACAAGTCCACAAGCTTTGACCATGATTTGTTGCACGAAACAAATCTCCCTCTCATTTGGCGTTGCGGCAACCATCATCTGATGCTAACCTGGCATCTTCAGGATGATAATACCTCCGAATTCTAATTATTATTTATACCACAGGCTGCGATAGCAGTCTGTTATTTAAGTTTACCATAAGCATCGAGACATTGCTAGCAGAACTGCTGGATGACTGCCAAAGCAAAACCCCAGCCATTAGAAATAAGTGAAATGAGTAGTCAAGCGTGCACAGGATTTATTCCGGAACCTGACCACATAGCCTCCATCCAGATTTTTTCCGCGACACATATCCACAGGTAATGTGCGATGCAATGTTTAACAACATATTGAAATAACATTAGCATTGAACGCAGAATAAGTCAGCTCTAACCGTCAGTGTCAATATGTGTTACGTGTGATAATTTCCGAGTGATACTGAAGTGTAATCCGCATAATGTCAAATAGATCTAATTTACTCACATATCCAACTTATCAACCGTGTTCTGTTTGATAATGTGAACAATTAATTGCTAAGCTACAGCTGGATGTGCTAAGCGATATCGCGTGAGGAAAGCCTTTTGATGTTTTTGTAATTAATAGAGTATCGCTTGGCCTGCTTGAAGAAGAGACGATACATTTGCGTCCGTAAGCAGTTTCACTTGATATGGAAATCTCTGATAATAAGCATTATTTATGAGCTGTAATCTACTCTAAGCGGAACGGTAATGCAATAATGATGACACGAAGACAAGAGTCGAGCTGCTTTACCTGATGAGACAGAGACTTGGGTTTGTAACGTTTCTGCAGTTTTATTTCGTGGAGGACTTAACAAGTAGATTCTACATTTCGCTGCACTTACAGACCACTTTGTCCTCTACACGTTTATCTCTTTGAGTTCGGTTCTAACATGCAGTAGGTTTCAGAATACTGAACTTGTAATAATAGGTTTGAAAGTATGATGAACTTTCAAAAACTGAATTTCCTGGAATACTCGACTTTGTTATCGGTTTTTTTCTTTTTTGTATTCGAACAATATTGAACAATATCATGAATATGGCTGAGATTGGTAAATAGCCAGGCTATCATCATCAAATTTCCGCACAGGAAATTGCTCAATGCAATCAGCACCAAGTGGTTTCATTGTAGCAAATTCATAGATTAAAATTACATACCATGGTACGGTATTGCGTTAAATCTGTGGACTCCACTGATTTATGTATGTTTTACACCCAGGTAAAGCATTATGAAATTCGAATCACAAGGGATTGTAATGTCACCAGCGTTGGTTATTTATATTTATGATCAGCTGTTCCGAAAGCTGGTTAATGTTCCGGTTATATTTGAGACGTAATATACTGTCGCCTGAGAGAATAAAACAATAATTGTCGCAAAAAGGAAAACAACATGTTTGTTTTCATTTGCACAGCTTTAGAATCAAATCTATAGTCGGTATAGCTAGTGGAAGCAGTACTAAATATATACATTTCTGCTTCAAGCGCCGGAGAATACGAGCACTCGAACGTCTACTGCAGCTTACCTGAGAATACAAAACTAATTGAGTACAAACAGTCGAGAATTAAATGACGTATTGTCAGTTTCCGTATGTGGTTCGCAGGCTAGTAACAAAATATTCACATGTAGTTGGTCCGGATGTTCAGAGGAATAAAAGATGACAGGTGACAGTTTTCCTTCAATATCAGGTAGGAGCTTTAGAGCACAAACACAAATACACATAACGTGCGTTTTGTGGTAGGCATGCAATTGATTTTCACATGAAAAGACATCTCCGGTACAAGAGTCATATTTGACCTATTCTTACTTGCAGGTAAGTGAGTCTACTTAAGGCAGCTTCACATCAGTGTATGGCCAATCTGTACTTACAATTTATTATTTTTTGTGAAATAATCTGCTTGGAAATAATCAAGTGTAGGATATTAGTGCACGTACAAGTGGTGATTTATATTTTTCAGCAGTAGAAATAGACGGACCTGCTGATGCTTAGTTTTTGCAGCAGTAAGAGTTGATATTTGGCTCCTTAACTGCAAGGAAACGTGGGCGGGAGTGACACAATTCTGGCTCAGTCATGTAAAAAATTTAAGGTTTACGTTACCTTAAAGATGTTATCTATCTTACTTGGCGATGAAGCAGGTGCGTTTTAAGACAGAAATTGGATGTCAAGCTTCTTTAGTTCTCAGATAACTTTAGATGCCTTTAGGAATCTATTTTAAAGAGGCAAGGTTTACATAAAATAAAGACTTAGGAATGGTGCAGTTTTCAATTTATTTCACATACTGTGAGGACTGTTATTTCCAAATTAAGTACAAACTGTCTACCGACTTTCAAAGCGTAAACTACATTTATTCAGAATGGGTACTTTCTCTTCAAAATTCACGTTTGAATGACAAATGATCCTGTTCGCCCCAATTGGGCTTTTTCAAAATGACTTCACTGAATTCCCGTAATTACAGTAAATCTTATTACTGAAAATGGTTAACTAAGAACAATGGACTTGACTAAATTTAGTTATTGCACATGAACCATTTTCAGTACATTTAAATTTCCTTAAGATCATTGCTATTGTCTCATTACTCTGAATAAGTCTTGAGGTCTGAAATCTATTGTTACTGGAAATGGTTGACTAACAATTTACCAGTAACAAACTAATTTCAGTTGAAAAAATTCTACATGTAATTACTGTAATTACACGAATCTAATTTTGAAAAAGCTCGATTGCCCGTTCTGGATTATCGATCCGGATCATGTTTGCTGTTCGATTGTTCAGATAGAATGGTTCGTGAAGGGTTAATCAGCTTGATTATATAGTGATTGATAAAATATACACACTTCTATCAGGATGATATAGATCTACGAGGATGACCTTAATTGGGTGCCATTCGAACTTTATCGGGTTTAATTAGATTAGAATTTCATCTGTGTCGATGAGTCGAATATTGATGAATGTTGAAAAGAACAGAAATTGTTAACATAACTCTGAATAATTTATTTTCTAAACACAACAAAAACCCGTAAAAGACGAATGAATAAAAATTCCACCAATTTTTTGGCCCAGTACAAAGCTGTTTGTTTTTGTTTCAGTCATCCACAGTTAAAAGCCGAACAAACTGACAGATAGTTAATGTACGGGTTCAGAGATCAGACTAAAGATAGACACATTCCACAGGTAAAGCAGCCTCAGCCTTGAGGATACTCAGTCACTCAGGGCTTGTGGTGGCACACCGGGTCACTGACATAGAGCATCAACTGATAGACCGGGACACTGACATAGAGTGTCTGCTCACAGACCGGGGTTTAGAGTATCTGCTCAGAAATTGGGTCATTGACACAGAGTGTCTGCTGATAGACCAGGTCTGGCTTTTAGAACTGTTGACGACACACCGGAATTACATACAGTACACGGCCACAGAGTGGGTCAAAGAGGTCAGGTACTTAGAGTGGATTGTGTCATAACGGGTCGGTGACCTACAGTCCTTGATATGTATCTGTGACCAATATTTCCGGTACTTGTTGCGAAGCAGACCATCTAAATGTAGTGACGGGCCACGGAACTGATGAAGTCTCGTTGGTTGAGCAGAATGGAAGTGCCAGCAAGTGCGCGCAGGGCTAACGGACCCAAAAATAACTCTCATTGAACGACTGTTTTTCTCAGCGGTTTGATAAAAATTAATTTAAAAAGCAAAATCATTATAGACAAGAAAGTCCTCTTTCTTGAGTACAGGAGGCTTACCGCATCACTATCTTTCATGTCCTTCAAGGGAGAGAGGAATGGGTTATCCCCCTTTTTGGATGGGGGAGGGGTACTCCTTGTCCTGGTAATCCTGGGGAAGACCTGGGACAGGACTTTGGACAGGACCAGTGACAACACTAGGGGTAAACCCTCCCCCACGGGAAAGAACGTGAGAAGATAAAAACCCCAACCAAACCTGTATCACCATTTGTTCCACATAGAAACAAAAACAACGCTAGGAAATGTGTCCCACACGCACACAATAAAAACGCTATAAATATCGGTTATTGATTGATTTAAGCGACATGTTTATGATTCATTAGTCGGTTATCATTGCGATTTTATCTCCGTCCCACGACAACAAACGTCCGCATTATATTTCCTTTTAGAACCATTTATGAACATAAAACCACATGAAGCGACTAACGAACAAAGATTGTCAATAACCATTCATAGGTTATGGTGAATCATTCTGGTAGTGAATGTTCACACGCAGCGATGGCGAATGCGAAAGCAAAATTTGTTTTTAAGCTTTGCAGTCAGAGGGGATATTATGTTGGATTTTGTGACAACACCCTAGTAATCAAGGACTTCTCCATAGAACGGCACTAGCAGGGCTATGACACTAACATATTTGGAGAAAAAATGGTCAATTGGGAGTTCAATTTCAGAATCGCGTAGTGTGAACGATGTTTTAGGGTTCGCTAAACATAGCGACGACAAAAGTGAAAAAGTAGAGGAGTGGAGTGCGTTGCATCTGAACATGTTTTAGGGTTCGCTAAACATAGCGACGACAAAAGCGAAAAAGTAGAGGAGTGGAGTGCGTTGCATCTGAACATGTTTTCATTCACCAACACAAAAACACATCATCCCATTGAGTGAAGAAACGTTTTCAATTGTTAGCTCAATATGAACAAAAGTGGGAAATACACGAATATTCTGTGTCTGAGACAATACAATTATATCCCCGAGTGCTTAAAGCGGGCCGACACGCAAACCGGGATTGATCCGGGATTAGGTCACAAAGATACGATACAATATATATATACGATACTTTATGTGTTCATTTAGACTCTAAGTGTCTGTGGAATTATATCAGGAAATCCCTAATATGGAAAATATTCCGGCTAATTGTGGGGGATGATGATGGCGAATAGATGATGATAATTTTTATGAAACTATTTTTATTTGTGAGTGTCATGTTTTTTCCGCAGTCTAATTTCTTTGCACGGAAAACTCATAAATCAAAGATATAAATAGCCAGTATCGTTCAGTTGATGTAAGTCATTGGAAGATCTATGGATGTTGTAAATTCTGTGTATAACCAACAAAACAAGTTGAAATCATTCAGGGAAAACTCCATTCCCTCCTTACAATGCTCACTATTCTTCTTTCAACATTAAATCAAATGTTTATGAAACATCCTGAAGCAAACTTGAACATAGTACGATTTTGTACTCTTGGTCTATCCTGCCAATTAGATCTATTGAAATCGTGAGCATTTCACTTTCATGAAACTAGTTTAATCTAACGCTTGAGTTTGTACCTTTTCTTGTTCTATTACAAAAAACGAAACTTTTACACAAAAATGCCCCAAGCTACCTGAGCAGCTTTTCATACAGGAATTGATATGAACTCCATTCAGCCCATCACTCAGTAGTTCCTGGCTGTATTTAGATGAGGTTCAGATTGTTTTACATACCAATCCATCCCGGGGTGACCCTCTGACCTCAGGGTTGGTACTCAGTATGGATGAGGTCATCCATCTCTACGTATCTGTCAGAATCTCTTTATCTTCCTGAATCAGAAACAATAAGAACAGCATCCATACATGCATGGGACTTAAGTTTAGATCTAAGGGCCCATTCACACAGTGCAATATGTGATTGTGATTTGCTTTTGGTTATATTGGGCTTAAGGATCCACTCCCGGTAAATTGCCTTGGTTGGTCCAGACCAAGGGACCTTGCTTTTTAGACCGTGTCCGAGGGCTTGTCCCGAGGACAAGGTCTAATGGCAAGGGCCCAAGGTCTGGGCCAAAACCAAGGTAAATTTACAAGGGAGTGGATCCTATTCTAACCCAAGAAAAAAATTCAGTTCAAAATATCCATTACTTTCAAAGGAATTTGCCTTTTTAGACACCGAAGAGAGGAGCTTTGCGTGGCCGCCAGTGTTATTGTTTTCATGGCCATGACACTGGTTGCCATGCAACGAGCCTTTGGCTCTCCCCGTGATTGGCTGAGGCCTTCCCGCCTGTGCTTTGCTCCACCCCCTGGGACTTGATTGACGTTCTAGATCCCTTGCAGGCAAAAACCTTGGACAGGAATCCAAGCAATTTTGCCCTAGGTCAAAAAGTCAACCAAGTTCCCATTAAAACAGTACTTGGAGAGGCACTTGGTCGGCTCACCAAGGTCCTTGGTCTCAGTCAACTAAGACCGCACCAGCGGGTTAGAATCCATAGTAACTGGTGATGCTGTCGCATGTGAACACTTTGATTCAATCATGAACAATTCATTTGTTGCAATTAAAAAAATCGCAGTTGCAATCAGAAAAAGGGTTGTAACCTATTCTGGTGCAACTCTATTTGTTTCAATGAGACCAATGTTGCTAGCGTCATCGCAGCGTTGACTCTGCATTTACGCTGGCGCTTGGTGTAAAGGAGATCGCTTGATTTTCAATGATGTTATTCATGTAATGTTTGCTGCAAATACCATGCCCCTTGTCAAAGATAAATCCCTTTACCCCACTCTTGATCCTCCACTTTATTCAGAGCCGCATCAATACATGCTCTAAATCAATAGACTTTAAATCTCCCTCAATTGGGATCTCTTTTCAATTCCAAATTAGATGCTTTTAGGAAATCTTGGCTTCAAATTGATCAAAGAAATCTCACGGAAAAAGACAAAACAAAATAAAGTGACACCGCTTTCGCTTTTCAGATTCGCCAAAGGTCAGTACACACCGGTGAATTACAATGTCGCAAGCGAAACATTTTCGTAATAGTTTGGGAAGAACAGACTCACCCATGTAAAACTTGGGCTTTTGCGTCGTCGATTTCACATTCGCATTCGGTAGTCTCTGTGTGTGAATAAACCTTAAACCGAATGGTAGCGAATACTGGATTTCCACTGGAATCGTTCAAAAGAGATACGGAAATGTCTTACGTAATTTAATTATTTGAAGCAAACATTTACATACTAAAGGAGAAATGATACGAATTGTTTGAATCGTTTATTTCTAGGTTTCACTTATCTTCTAAATGAGTCTATTTGCCCGGAGGATTGGCTCTAATTTTAGAACACAAAGGAATGGAACAGCAGAAAATACACTGTGTGTTGCCTTAAATTCATACGCATTTGGTGTCATTTGCACCTTTGAAAACAGAGCCGGTTCCCTGAAGCTACTCCAGTGCTTCAAATTAAAGGTGACACCCACCACCCCACCCATCCACCCACTGCAGGGCGGAACATCAAAGGGAATTAGAACAATGCACTATAATTACAAGATTCCGTGTTCATATTAGAGACGTCTTCTTCTCTACAGGAGATACACTTCATGTCATAAAACAAAAACATTGAAGCATTAAAACAAATTTAGGACAAAAAGACTGTCTCCATTTGGAGGAAACTGCACTCAATTTGATAAACAGGCAAATCTTTTTGGAATTCGTGTACATTTAGTACATCCATTAAGGCCCGTTTACACCAAGCGTCAGCGTCGTTGTAGCATCAACGCTGTGATGACGCTTGCGACACAGCTCTCATTCACCACAATGGAGTCGTTGCAAAATGGGTTACAACCCCTTCTCAAGTGACTCTAATGTGGTCAATGAGAACTGTGTCACAAGCGTCATCACAGCGTTGACACTACAACGACGCTGACGCTTGGTGTAAACGGGCCCTTGTATGGGAAAAACTATTACGAGTCAGCATGATAAATAGTAGATTAGAGTAAATACAGCTCAACAGGACCAGACACAGAGAGGTTTTGCTCATATTTAGACTATCATAGTGATGGAGATGGATGTGCCTAAGCATACCAACTCTAGTAATTCACTTTACCATCCAAATCAAACAAATACAGCCAGGGTCTGGTGCCTACAATGATCAGTGCGGAAAAACGAGTTATGGGGGAGCGTGGTCGGTATTGTCTCGTAATGTTAATGGGAGGCTGACTTGTGCCAAATTCCTTTCGAATCAGCTATCGGTCGCTTTCAACGCGGATTCTCATATGGTTATATCACAGATAAGTGTTTAAGTCTTTAGTTACTATGGGGATGCTTGCCTCTTCAGTATGCTGCGTATAAAACACGGAAGCTGTAAACGTCAGGACAATAGCCTCAACCAATCAACAACGATTAAACAAAGATACCAGAGTTTAACACAAGAACCTCATTACTCCATTGTCTCCCACGTGACTCAGAGACCAAGTTTAAAGCCAAATACGGAGTTCCTTCTCCACCCAACCAGAAGAATATCCAATTCTGACTCGTCTGTAAGACTTTTGTTCACTTGAGACAGAATATGGTGTGCAAAAGAATGAATTTTTTTCATGTGCAACATTTTACGAACCAGTCAGAATTGGATATTCTTCCGTCAGGGTGCTCCAACGAAGATCTTCAAAATAGGAAACTATTTTGGGAAAAAAATACAAACAAATCATACTGAAACACTTGTTGTAAAAGCTTGCAAAAGGCACAAATACTTTTGTATTGATAACCAGAAAATTTCCATGAAAGTCTTTCGTGTCCCTTTTATTGTCCCTGAATATTGATTTGTAATTCAGTGTAAAAGTCTTTTCACTAAACGTCAATTTGTAAAAACTCATTAACAATTCTTGCCAAAAAATTGAATTTAGGAAATGCGTGCACAACAGAGACTTTACCAAAACATTTAAGTTTTTACAAATTAAATTCTGTAGTATTTGTTAAATTTTATATAAAAATGGTATTCGAACCTACTATCTCCCGTGTAAGAGACACCAATTTTAGCACAGTGCCAGAAAGACACAGGTAACAGAGAAGGTCTTTAAAATGATCCCACTTCATGCTTCAGTGATTGATCAGATTCTGGTAGGATGGATCAGGCGCGAAGGAGGTATGTCCTTTTCACTACTGCATGGAGGAATATATATTGTGACATATGGACTGCCTCTGGTAGACATACTACTTTTGGATTTAGTGAATTCAATGAATTCAGGGAAAGCCTTTGGAGAAAACTCAAATGACTCTGCGTGGTCAAATTGCCTAACCTGATTCTAACCTAAAGTGTAAAATATTTACAAGGAATGCGCATCCTAAAGTAATATGTGTCGGGTAATTGCCGACGTGTCCAAAATAATTCACTAAATTCATGAAATGATTGATTATAGTTTAAAACGGAAAAAAAGCATAGGAATCCTGAATAGATACCTTACCTAACCGTGTCTCCATGGCAACCATGGGAACATAGCAGTTCTCCGTTCTATCCATTGTTGTATGTAATTGGATTTCTATTATATCGGACTCCAGATAAAACGAAATCAATTAAATGTTTTGAAAGTCATTCCGCGGACTAGGTTTTAGACTCCAATGCAATTAATTAATTAGAACATCTCTACTGCTAACATGATTGAATTTTGAGAGTTTTTTTGTACATTTTCCGCGAACTGATGAAATCAAATTCTGTGTCTCTTTTTGGAACGTTCTGAGTTGAAATACCAACGATACTATTTGATGAATACTGATTCAAAGACTGTAAATACTGGAAATAATTATTGGATTGACTGTGAATACAGAATTGTACTGTATTTCTTGGATTGATTACAATGCCAAGATTGTACTGCATTTCTTGGATTGATTACAATGCCAAGATTGTACTGTATTTCTTGGATTGATTACAATGCCAAGATTGTACTGTATTTCTTGGATTGGTTACAATGCCAAGATTGTACTGTTTTTCTTGGATTGATTACAATAACAAAATTTTACAGATTTTCTTGGACTGATTGTCAGTACAGAATTGTGTTGTATTCCTTATATTGTTTTTATTTAAACTCCTCCTAAGAAACAGTTCGGTTATAACCTAACATCCAAGAATCCACTTGGAGAAAGCATGATGCGTACAAACACGTTGTGACCTCGTTCTACATTCTTCATCAGATCACAGTGTTTGATATCAATAGACTCTCAATGAGCACAATCAGTATCAGAGATGAGAGTTAATCACTGTCCTTCTGTGCCCGGAGGCTCCCATGTCTCTAAAGGTATTGGTAAATAAGGTAGGACACTGAACCAGAGACTGAGAATAGAGTAGTAAAGCAGGATTTAAATTTTCCTGATTCACCGGGCTTGTTTTTATCATGAACACTTCCTCAACCCCTACAAATCAAGTCAAAAGAGGATGTTTATATCAGTTGCTATATTCTATCATATCATCCATTATCTACGCACAATATATTAATTTTGACATCAAGCAAAAGTCAAATATAGAATAATTCTGCATATTTTATTTTCAGGGACTCCTGTAGTAAATACTGAACATCAACAAATTTTATTTTTACTGCCAACAATGTGTCTGGATGTTGTTGCTCTTAATTTAAATGTCACATACACATTACAAGTCATTTTAAACATTGAAAAGACTTGTGTTCTTGTGAAGACTGAACCCACGTATTGTTAAGTGTGATGATATTCATAGACTCACACAGATAAACTTAAAATAAATACGTCAGCGAGTTCATATTTATTTATGGAAAAATAAATTCATATTCAAAATTATAGTGTCATGATCAATTTTAGTCGGTTATTTAGCTGTCTTTTCCAGAGGAAATAAAATTACTAAATAGTGACAATTAAAGATCAGACCAGGAATTTAATACATGTGAAGTTGTTGACAAGTAATAGTATTTTACTGGTATTTTGTTTTGTAAAGTTCAGACATGATCTTCTCCGGTGATGGTGAATTCTTATGCACTGTGCTTACATCACATAGAAAAATTTCAGACATCCCTGTGGGTCAATTTGGGAGAACTGTGAGCAACAGGACCCACAGGTCCAAAATCAGCAATAAGAGAGGCCTACGTTGAATTGATTTTTTAAATCTTAGATTTCGGTCGATATCTTCTAAGAATTTAGTTTAAAATTATGTTCTATTTTGGAGTTGGAAATTCCCGCCATACATAGAATTTTCTGCTTAGGATTAACATATAAATAATCTATAGTAAACATTACACCTCCTCGAGTAAACAAGCTTTGTGTCCAGTGTTTGTCTTCTTAATGCAGTTTTAAATAGCAGCTTTACACCGTTATAAAGTGGTTGGTTTCGTTTCCTCCGAGCATCACATACTAATGTCGTTACAAAGTGCTTTCACAGTGGTTCTACACTTAGGATTCATTCACACCAACTTTTGTTCTAAACTATTGCGATTGCGCAAATTACGATTCGCGTAAATTGGGTTGTACTGTACTATAGATGCATTCATACCAGCTTTTTCGAATTGTGATAAGGTACAATAATGGGTTCTGAACCTATTTTTACAATATTGTGTAAAACAAACATATGGATAAATCTCAATCGCAATCGTTCAGAAAAAGCTGGTGTGAATAATCCATTAGGGCCCACTCACAAGAAATGAACACGAAAGCGGTTGTAGATAAAATTGATAAAAAAGATTCCTTATTTCTGCACTGAAATGCCAATATGAGGCTCTTTTATTTCCGTTATGATCAAGACGGTGCGAATCCATTGTTGTGGACACTAACTTTGTATTTTCATACCAGGCCACACGTTTCATAATTTGTTCATTTTGTGGATTATCTTTCATATTTGAATGCGAATGTTTCACATTAAGGCATGTAGGAGACGCCACAATGTTTCTCTTTTCTCACAAGCTGTTTTCAGAGACAGAACTGGCCAAAACAATTCTGGTTGCTGTACCCGACACAAAGACGATTGTCTCAGTGACTGGTTCAATTCACATACACAGGGGGCGGGGTGATACACGGCCACTCGCAGGCGTTACACATGGACGTGTACCATGCAAATTCAGTAGTGCACTTTCTAACAAACTTCCATATTTAATAAATTTCTTTCACAGCAAATTACACAAACTAATTAACAATAAATAACCTCGATTTTAGTTTTATCTGAAAGATTTATTTGTCTGCAATATTAACTGACAATGTTTGAAGTTTAGCTATGATTGGTGAGCAGATGCTAATAGATGTGCATTAAAGAATGTGCTCCGCCAGTACCTCCGATTCAGACCTTACGAAACATTCATATCGTTTTCCATTTCACTTTCGCTCACTGTTAAGTCTCCTTAACCATTCAAAGAAAAATTACGTGCACGTTTCCCACTCGTTTAAAAGCAGCACTTAGATGCTATTTACAGAATATGGTCGAGAAAAAGGTCAACTGATTGTGGGTAAACTGTTCTTTTACGGTTATCATTACCGCTGTGTGTACCTGCATGGTGAGGTAATGAGCCCTGACTGTCAGGACCTGATGGAGTCCTATACTTGTGCCTCAGAATGTGTCTCCCTGGTTCTCCATGACCAGAATATACGTGTTTATCATCGCTGGCTTGATGAGAGTTAGCTTAGTTCAATACGTTTTTCAGTGACGTCATTTTACGAGTCAGCATGAGAAGAAACATCTTAACGTCATTTCTTATCATTTTAATTTCTGTAGGACATACAATAAGTCCTTTTCGTGGGGTCACTGATACCCCGGTTTTGGATTTCTGGTGACATCTGCCATGGGTCTCAAAGCCAGGGTGGCTCCCTTTTTGTGTGCTTTCTCACCCATGTGATCCTCAGATTCACCTCTAGTGTGATACATGTTGACTGTATAGAGGTCAGTATGGCAGCCAAACCCTTTTTGATCCACATACTTGCAGACATTTCCACAAGCATTGGTGGAGGTTCAGACCAGAGCTCGAACCCACCACTGGATTTGCGGCGAGCACAGTGGTGTATACCGCTCGGCCACTCCGCTCGGCACATTTCTTGTCTTTATGAATACAACAAGACCTTCTTTCATCCAAGCTGAAAAAAAAATCTGGCGTATTTGGCTCGGATAGGAAGATTATGTGTTAACCGTTTGAAGATGTAGATATTGGTTTAACACAGTAGATGTGGATGTAGATCACGTACAACAGATGTTGTGTGGATGAAACTAAGTCTAATTGATACTGATCAAGTGTAAAGTCAGCGTGATAAAGTTCCCTTGAAACCCAGCGCAAAACAAGACACAAATAAATACCAAGATGTTTTAGTATAAATGCCTGTGCGTTGGCACAAAAGAAAAATTTAATGGGGCAATCTGGCCTCTGGGCACTTTATTCAAAACGACCTTAACGTTATTGTCATGAGGCATTTATATTTGTATTGCAGACCACTAACGGCAGAACATCCCCACCCTGCCGGAAGAAAATCCAATTCTGACTGCTTCATAAATAGTTTTATAATTGTTGTTCATGAGAAATATTTTTAAATTCACTCAGAATTTGTTGACCAAAGAACGACTAACATTTTTTCTCACAGACAACCATGAAATATATTTATGAGCCATTCAGAATTGGATATTCCTCCGTTTGCCCGATACCCGATTTCGTACAACAATGTTGACGGACAGTTTTGTATTTGTCTGAATTCCTTTTGATAATCTGACAACCATTTCATGGAAAATCAGATACTGACATATTACAAATAGATTTACCAGACAGATGGACAGACAGGAAGAGACTTTGAGACGCAGAAACTGTCTCCCTGTGAACCAGACACACAGAGGAAGGACCCGAACTGCGCTAGGTCGAATCCTGTGTTATCTCACATTCTGCACTAGGTCACAGTTTAAGGTTTAATCACCCAGCAGAGGCGGTGACATTGACTTTTCTGGGTCAGTGTTCGCAAAGAGATACTTTATCATTAAGGTTCCGAGCGAGCAACGTCTAAAGGTCTTTATCCAGGCTCTTCTTATTTGTTCAAACCTTTGTGTCTAAATGGGTGAAGAAAAAAACCCAGTGATGCATGAATCACAGGCCATAAATGTCCTTGTAAATTTTCACGAAGCTGCAAGATCCAGAATTTCCAATTGAATTAGTCTCAATTCTACTCAAAGTTCGCCAAACAGATTCTACATTTAGCACAGTGATGAGGAAAGTTTATCGTTCCGCAAGGAGTTTTTCAGCAAGGGAGCTTTTGATAACTAATTCAACACTGAAAATACGTGTGAAGATTACAGTTTTTGAACTGAAAGTTTTTTGGACAGCCAATTTCTATACCAATCAATGCTAATGATGGTCCAGTCATCATCCTGGGTGATTTATAATTTATTCACAATTGCCATAACATTGCGCATTGTAGCATATCTCATTAACACCTGATTTCGATTAATTGATAGTTAGGAAATTGAAACCGAATTAGGGAATCTATGGAACTACTGATTATTAACCGGATGTTTATGATCTGAACAGATTTTTAACCTAATTAATGACTTCCGGTCCAGACGAGTTTATTAAGGTGACTGAATACCAGCACAGAGGTCTCTGGGTCACCGACTTGAGTTTTTCAAAAACTCTCCGTTAGGGGGCAAAATTTCTTTATTTTTATGCAGTTTTTGGGAAAAATTTGGTCAGATAGTAGGATGGCACCAAAAGGAATGCTAATAATGCCAACTTCGTTTTATCTGTGCCATAGAAAATAACTGGACCAATGAAGTTTGAAATCTTGAATGTAGTCCTACACCGGGGTACACCCCACTAATTGCTAATTAATATGCAGACAGGGGTGTAAAAACCCTCCATCTTGTCTTCTTCCTTCACTTTGTTTACATTTTGAGATGACATGGTACCTGTGATGTCACAGTGGCAGGAAAATCAAGGCTGCTGATTGGCTCAGATGCACATGGCTACCTGTCATGTGACCTCAAAATGTAAACAAAATGAAGGAAGAAGAAGGCAAGATGGAGGTGATGTAGATCTAAAATAGCAATTTTCAGACCAATAAAGGCTATTTTAAGACTAAATACTGGTGAGTGTAGGATAAAACCATAACACAGTGGCCTGGATGGGTGTACAGGCAATACATCACTCCAGGGGGCTCGCCAAGGCTCAGGGTGTACAGCCCCATGTCATGATGTATTCCCTGTACACCCATCCAGGCTACTGTGTAATGGTATAGTACCCACTGACATCTAGTTTCATATTTTACTCATATGGTTCAAATAAGGAAGGGAAACTACAAATATATAACGCTAGCATTAATGCCCATATTGCAAAAATTGTGCGAATTCTGTGCATTTATGAAAAACCCGACTGTTTGTGTCGCTTCTTCCGTAGGGACGTCCACACCATCCGCGGCAGAAATACTGACCTTCTGTGTCAATGTTTGCCTCAATTACCAGAACAAAAAGACAACAATTCCTACGAGTCAGAATTGGAGCCGTGTCTGTGTGTGGTGTGTGTTTTTAATCGAAACTTAAATGTTCCCACATCCTTTGGTTCTGTTGTTGTTAAGGGTCAGGAACCAGTTCCCTTACAGAAACTACGTCAGATACGAGACAATGCGTTAAATTTGCGAGATTAAAAATAACAATTAGATCTAAATCAAAACAAAGCAAATCAAAAGGAGTTGGGGGAAATCTCAAATTTTTTGTGAGTCATATCCAAAAAATATTCTTTGCAGCAGCCATGAAAATTTGCTTTTAACTTCATTTACCTTCACCTTCTCCTTGCACTTCAATAAGAAATGAATTAGAAAGAAGCAGAGAAGGTTTTTTTACTCTGTAATGTTAAACTGACCCGGTTTCGCGTAACATTTTAAAAGTAATAAAAACTGTATTTTAGAGCCTTTTAAAGAAGAAAAGCGTGTCCCATGAAGGTAGCATGTTAATAGACACATTTTAAGTGACATTAGTGGAGGGACATTGCAGCCAGTCAGTAGCCCAGAAGCAGTAAATGCAACACCTTTATGTGAGTAAGTCCTGGGAGATGACAGCTTCTGCATTCATGTCACTGCCATCCAGTAATGTGGAGACTGGCACTGCCTGCCTGCCACTCTGCTGTCACAGTCCCTGAATGGCCTCCAACACCCAACATGTGAAAGAGTGCATTTGGCATCAAAGGCAATATGTCATAATGTGCTTCATTTGTGTAATTGTGTGGAGCATTTGCCTCAAGGCAAAGTCTCACTTAGATTGCCAATGAAAGGGGCCTTTGAATCTTATCTGTCTCCTTTCTTCCCCCATTTTCCTTTTGCCATTTGCAGCAGTACTTTCAATCAACAAGTAAGACTTAGGAACCAGGGCTTATTAGAGGAATAAGTATTCTTCCTGTGTAGGTTCTGTGTGAAGGAAGTTGCGTAGTAATGAAGAAATAACAGCTGGCAACAGTGTTAGTGTAGTGTTAGGAAGACAAATCCAACACAAGTCTGGAATACCATCAACAAAGAAACACTGTGCAAATGGACCAGACGTGAAAATAATAACAAGACTTCCTGTCTCTGTCTAACTGTGTGTCTTTGATATATTTGACTGAGAAGGATCACTTCACTTCAGATATGTACAAGAATATTATGAAGCAATGCTGTGAAAGCTTCAGTGGAGATGCGGACATCTCTTCAAACAAACGTACTTTTATTGATACAAGAAGAATTGAACAAGATCAGTAGCAACTACCAAAGCAATATTCTCTACCAATGGTAAAAAATACTTTTAAAGCATTTTAAGGTAAAGCTCAATTCATCGATGGGTGTTAAATAATGAATGGAATTTCCTTTAAAATGCTTTAAATCACTAATGCAGATTCTACTATCGTTGATTCAAACATTTAAGTCTCCTCATGGTTCACGAAAATTAAATGTGTGAATCAACTCAGTATCATGTATCAACTATCAATGAATTAGATCACATTACGAGGAGTGCTTACAAAATACCTGCACACAGTTGAATAAGTGTAATTTCTGTTCAATTTTGACAGAATTAATCAATTAGCAAAGAGAAGCGAATATAAAGAGACAAACGTTCGGGAGAATAAATCTATGACGTTCACAGCTGCATTTATCACAGTGAGTGCAGAACCAACAGCTTCATCAGCTTCAATGATAATAATAATAATAAGCTGATAATAACAAATCACATTGCATTGAGACACAAAGTCATCACTTCCGATTGGTGCTTCATGTACAGGTGTCAGAGTAGGAATAGGAGCAGCGAAGGTTGGAAGCGTTGAGGTCCATTCACACGTAACGTTTGCATTAACGTCAATGTTTATCGATGCCTCTGTGGATCCAGAACAGCTCTCCGTTTCTGCGTCTTTGTTACGAATGACATAATTGAGTTTTTCCCGAATGGAACGGAGATGCAGTGAATTTAGCGATTTCGCAAAATGCGAAAATCACTGAACCATGAATTGGGATCGATTTAAAGTCCTCTCTGTTATCTCTATGTATTTCTGGCAGTGTGGTAATACCCTGATCTATCAGAATTTAACGCAAACGCTAACGTTGACAGAAATCCTGAGAATCGCATACGCTACGTGTGAACATACCTTAAGTGAAAACGTTCTACATTCCGTGGATTAGAACTATCAAAGTGTCAAACCAAAAGGAGTAGAGGGGGGTGCAAACCTCTATTTCTGTCCTCATATGTGTACTCCATCATTGTGATGCTCTGTTACATGACGCGGTGTTACCTCGTGTAAACACCTGAATAATTAACACCTGTAACATCAATAGGATGCCGCCAAACATCAAAGGTTAAGGTGTTTTGTGCGACGAGGTTCAAGCGGTGTGATTATAATCGGATTAATCTTCCATCAATAGGATTAACACATTCGGATTAACTCATTTAACACGGATGAAGTGACAGCAATTTCATAATTCGTTGCAGGTTGACGTCATTTTTGGGACTAGTAAACTCAAAACAATAACTACAACAACAGCGGCAACAACCACAGCGACAACGACGAGGAATTGGTGAGTAAGATGATTTATTTTTCTACGCATGTTTTCTTCAGATCTTTTACTCTTTTTATGCCAGAAAGGATGGTGATACATTCGAGCTTTTCCTTAATTCTTTCATCGAATTCGATTAATTCATTGACTTTGATTCATAGTGACATGTCTATGAAGTAAGCAGGTCACCATAAAATAAAATTCAAGGTGCTCCCCATAATAGACTGAACTTATGATACAATATTTGTAAGTGGCCGACTGTGTT
>JBCAUG010077016.1:0-22624 GCA_038406175.1 Haplosyllis leylae | reverse complement strand
TGAAATATTCTGTCTCAATACTGTTATTGTAAATTTGAGAGAATATTTCACTTTGGGAGGGTGTGCTGGTCCTGAAAGAAGTGAAATATTCTGTCTCAATACTGTTATTGTAAATTTGGAGATATCTTCATGGTTCCAATAAGTGGAACAAATGTTGGAACTAATGTTGGAACCAATCTTCAAGTTGTCAAAAAGATGTCAAATGTCAAATTATGAAACACCTGGACTATGGAGGAGGTTCACACAAAAAAAATTGATATAATGATGTTCACACATTTTGACGTCAGATATCAATTTTGACATCAGATATGATGGTGACCAAAAACACTCAAAATGTCCATAGAACATATTTTTTGCCAATTTTGATGACCTTCATATATGACGTCAAAATTGATGTCAATATGTGTGAACCTCATTTTGTCAATTTATTTTTTTTTTGAACCTTATCCATAGTTCACCTGTTTGACATTTGACATCTTTTGACCTATTTAACTTAAACCACCTCATCCTGTCACAGAGCTATTTTTGACCATTTCATAGAATGAACTGGATCATCTGTTATCCAAATCTCAAGCTGATAGATAAATTTTTCTCTCCACATTTCATTACCTCTCTTACTCTTTAAGTCTTTATATCTTAATCAACTTTTCTCTATCATCTACGTACCTAAAGCAAAGTCACAGATAAATTAAAACACATAATTCTGATAAGAATTCTTGTTTTGTCCTGAAATGTGAATAGGCAGTCCCTTTTCCTGTCCATCACAATTAAAATCTGTCAAAATGAATTTTTATTCCATTCCAAATGAGAATTCTGCTGTCCAGTTTTATGTGCTAACTTATTCTGTGTTCCAGCCGGTGTATCTGAAGCTGTTAATAAAGGAAGAAGTGAAAGAGAAAAGGAGGAAACAGAAATGAAAAAGAGAACTCAAAGGTTGGAATCATATTTCGTAGTACGCTATGCTTGGTTTTTACACACCAACTTGTGACAATTTTTAAAATCTCTTTTTCCATGTAATTTCTGACTTATAATGTATTTAGACTAATTTCTTGCTTTTTTCAAAAAAAAAAAGACTGTACTCTCGATTGGAGGAAGTAAAACAGCAGAAACAGTTAAAAGAACGTCAAAAACAATACGCAGAAAACAGGCAGCGCATGAAAGAATATCAGCAGGTACATGTGTTTTTTAATTTACATTTCCAGTTGCTTAATAGGTAAAAAAAAAACTTTTAGTAGTCGCAATGAATTTTAATATGTCGTTCACTGTGATCTTGTGAACCATATGCCACAGGATCAGTTGCCAACCGTTGTCCCTTTTCACCTTGACCCAACCATCAAATGGCCGGCTTCCCTTCTATTGATGATTGCGCCTGTAGAGTCGTTGGACCAGTATGGAATCTAGACCACAGGTCTGGGATCCGTACCGGTTGAGTAGCCAAGTGGATTTCCATGTGGTGGATCCACGTGACTACTCATGCATACACTCTACGACCAGGCGACCCCCCAAAACCTATAAAAGAAATAAACCTCTGAGGTTCGGGGTCAAAAGTTTAGACCTTTGGTCACAGTCAGATCCAGAGCTTCCACGAGAAAACCCTTCTGTGAATTTGTGCCTAGCCTCTGGTCAGCGACCGGGTTTACAAATCTTCCAAATAAATTAGTGTTCCAGCTATATTTCCATTTTTGTTCCATTTCTTGAATATTAAAATCCTCCAGCAGGAGGTCAGGAACCGTAGTCGTAATGAACTGAGATACCTTCTATCTCCGCCACTGTAATTGCATAGGCGTATCGCGCAGGGCAGCGAGTACCCTAAATCAAGAATTTGAAGCATCATGGCTGTGCCTACCCGAGTGATAAATAGGAGCAATAGTGTGACCATCCCAGTGAACTGGGCTCAACCTTGGCTAGTGTGTGACAAAGTGGCATCCCGGTGGGGGGGGGGCACCATAGGAAAGTTACAACAGAAAGATTGGTCTAGATCTGGTGGAAGAAAACTACCCTGAGTCAGCTAGTGGAGGATCTGTCAGTGGCCAACTTTGTCAGGGTCGGAGTTTGAATGTGTAGTGGCCGAACTTCACCTGGGTATTGTTTGAAATTTTGTTCATTGTGTGTTTCACTGGCCTGGTCAGCCATTGAAACAGTTGTGATCCTGGAAGGGTCCTCTTTGTGAAACATTCATACTGTCATAGATTCAAGATGCCTAATAAAGCTGACACTGCTGGCAACATCGGAGAAATGCATGGAGAGCAGATGTCCATCAATGAAGACAGTATGCTCAGGCAACATGACCTCTGACTTCGAGGGCGAGCACTGCTGCCGTCAAGAAAAATGCACTTTGTTCATAGGAGTGGAGTTATATCATCCCTTCTGCAACACAGTAGGTAGCCGAGCTGTGCCTACCTACATTTGGACCAAGGAAATAATAGCCAACTACATGGCACAGTATGCACCTGGAGTCGCACAGATAATCATATTGAACCAAACTGAGTGCCTGCTATTCAGGGGCAGGTGGAACAAGAATGAAGGCTATATGTGGCAAGAGGCCCAGAAATATGCAGTGAGGATCTCTGGAGCTGCCACTTGGGTGGGAAAAGATGTCACTATCTGGGCTGTCCCAGTCACACTGGCCCGGCAGTTCATATGCAGTCAGACCTTAGAGAGGATTCGCAAGAAACCCAAGGATGTGAAGAAAGAGTCAGGGTTAAGGAACCCAAGCACCCCCAGCTCTCCCAGGAATGATACACTAAACAGATCATTATGTGGCCCACAGATATCAGGGGGGTGGTGGCTGAGAACCTGGTAGATGTTTAGTGGACAACCCCGAACTGCAGATGTGAAGAATGGACTTATATGAAGCTTATGCTGATGCTGGACCCCCTCCAGTCTCCCCTGATATAACTGAGGATGAGGACTCCCTAGAGGAACTCTCAGGTGAAGAAGGAGAGGCCTACAATATTGTGGGGTATGATATGGAAACTTTCCACTACACCACAGTGGCTGACAGGGATAGAAGAAGGACTAGAGCCATAAGGAGGACCAGGAGGCAGGAACACTGCTCCAGGGGAATCAGACTCAAGAGCGCATTGACTCTGCCCTTGTTCTGAGACAGCAAAAAGGAAGATGCTATCAAGTATGTGGATTGGCACTGGCAAGTGCAGACATTAATCAATCGGAGAATTCTGGCTAGGAAAGTGTTAGATCTTGAAGGGCCACCAAAATCAGATGCCTTATCTGAATATTATGAAGGGAATAAAACTTTACAAGACATCTTAGGAGTGCTAGACAAAGTTTATGGAGGCCAAATGTCTTACATCACTCTGCAGTTGGAGTTGTGCAACATGCAGCAAGCCTATAGTGAGTCTGCGAGAGCCTTCTACCAGCAAATGACCCAAATCATAGTACAAATACAAGAGAAACATAAGGGGTGCTTGAAAGAGCAGGAATTGGCCATCTGTTCAAAAGATGTGATTTACAATGGATTGAGGGAGGAATACAAGCCTCTAATTGCCCTTCTGAAGGATAGGCCAGATGTAAAGCTCACAGATCTCCTGCAAGAGGTTAGGAAAATAGAAGATGTTGAACTCTGGAGAAAAAGCTGACAGGGATACCCCGCATCAGTATCAGCTAAGAGCAACTATTAGGATAAGCACAATGGATATGACCCCAGATACAAGAATCACCATTATAAGGACAAGAAGGCCAAAGGGGTGGCTGTAAGGATGGTAAATACCAACAAAGCTTCTGAGGACGAAGGACTGGCATCTCAAGATGAGGACCCCTTGCCCCCTGAAAAGGATGTATTGGTATGGAAAGATGGGTATTACTATTGCATGCTGCAACAGGCCGATGCATAGGACAGAGAACAGACACCTGTTACATCTGCCGAGAAAGTGGCCACAGGTGGAGGGAATGTACTCAGCCATTGAGGCCCGCTGTGCAGAAAGCCAAAGACAGGGAAGGATGAACAGAGGTTAAATGCTTCTGGGGACAGTGGGAAAAAGGGAGCCCATGGTCCCCCGAAGGAGGCACAACCCGAAGCCAGCAACGGCCCAGGGTCAAAACTGAAAAGGCCCAGAAAAACTCCCTATGGGAATGACGACCCCCGCGCCAGGTGGTTAGGACCTGTCAATCTAGGTTATGCCTTAATAGACGGGGTGCAGACCCACATCCTCTTAGATGATGGGTCGCAAATAAATTCAGTCACTCCAGCCTATGCCAAAGTCCAAGGCCTAGTAGTAAGACCATTGGAAGAACTGGCTGGTGATGCCATGGATACTGCATTCCAAGGGATCGGGGATCTCGTACCAGAGCCCTCAAGTATGTGATCTGGGTACATATTGAGGAAATTCCCAGCTACAATGAGGAACAAGTGGCCTTGGTCATTGAGGATGACAGCAGCTTCAGCAGCAAGGTGCCAATAATACTAACATTTAACATTTATTTACTTATTAAGTGCAAGTATCATCCTGAAAGGATATTAAATGTGCTGTACAGTGTTGCAGGGATACATAATCATCACTGTTAATCAGTAATAATTCATTAGTAGAATATGCCATTTTGAAGTAATGTGTTTTGAGTTCTTTTCAGAATTGGTCTTCACTGTTGATCTGTCTGATGTTAGGTGGTAATGCATTCCAGTCTCTAGGTCCCAAATAACTGAAACTTCTTGCAGCAAATGTTTGACATGATACTTGTGGGACCTGATAAACAAGGTTTGCTGAATGAGTCCCATAATGCTTACATTTTAACTGTAATAGATTCCTTAAATAGTCAGGAGCTTTGCCCATCTTGCAGTGAAACATTATTAACATTAATTTGAATTTTATAAGAAACTTAATTGGTAATCGATGAAGTTCTTTGCAAGCCTCTACTGGGCTGTCCATGCGTTCTTTCTTTAGTACAAGTTTTGCACACATATTCTGTATTCTGAAATTTTTTCAACATGTTATCAGATAACCCAATCAGCAATGAATTACAATAATCAAGGTGACTGAAAACAAGGCTACAAACTAAAATCTCACAGCTTTCTTTATCTAGATATTGTCTAAGATTTCTAATGTGGTTAACATTTGACAGTGCCACTCCAAATTTAACATCAATATGATGTTGAAACGTAATGTTTTTATCTAAATATGTACCCAAGTATCGAATATTGTTTTGAATAGAAATGTTTTCATCACTGATAACCATGTCCTGTGTTTTGGAATTACGAAGCTGGGGCACTCTCAAATGCCCGGGCCTACCGGTGAAACAAGAGAAGTGGTTCAAACACCCAGCCCTCCACCCCAGTCAAATTTTGCAAAAGCCTTCCTGCGACTGAGGAATACACCAGTTGCCACTCCAGTCAAGCAGTCCAACACAGATGCCGAGGGGAAGCAGCAGGTCCCACACTGGCGCAAGTCTGACAGCAGCAGCACTGACTCCCATGTGGCT
Source organism: Haplosyllis leylae (assembly GCA_038406175.1). Lineage (NCBI taxonomy): Eukaryota > Metazoa > Annelida > Polychaeta > Phyllodocida > Syllidae > Haplosyllis > Haplosyllis leylae. The sequence continues at coordinate 17,191 of JBCAUG010077016.1, read as the reverse complement.
CAAGAAGTGGAGTCCTTGGTGCTGACCAGCCCCTGGGAACAGGTCGACTACAGGAATGAACAGAGGTTGGAAGTCAGAATAGCTTCTGATTCAGATCGTGAGAGGATGGGGGTATCCCCGGCAAAAAGTGCTTTTGATTGACTGGGCCCAGAGGTACCAGAGACAGAGAAAGGAGCCATGGGCAGTGTACCAAATCCAGATTAAATGGACACTACACTGGACGAACAGTTCCTCACTCAGGTGATAATAGCCCGGCAGAAGTGGGAGGAAGAGATGCTCCACTTGGAGCAGTGCCAGCATGAAGACATGCAGCAGCAACAGGAGCTAGAGTGGGAAGAGCAACGAAGGGCTGTAGAATATCGGCGTCTGGAATGGGAATTAGAAGAAACCAAAAAGAAACTTGCAGCATTCCGAGATACAGGGGACTATGACCAGCAGAAAGAGAAGCTCTACCCGGTGGCTGAGAAGAGGGTTAATGCACCTCTGCCCACCAGCTTCACCCAGCTTCCCATACTGCACACCATAGCATGGGAAAGAGCTCTGGACATTTTGGAAAACCACTCACACCCTGGCTACTGGGCTGGTTAATGGACATGGAAGGCGCCCCCATTGGTAATGTTGTAGATGACCCAGATCACTTCATTGCCTGGGCAGCATCTTACATCAATGCCAAGGAATTGAGCTGCGAGATGTCGGCACTACACTATTTCCAAAATCCGGAAAAAGTGAAGGAAGTACTGGGAACTTTGAAATGAGGGGGTGATCGCCGCCTTGGCTGGCAACCTACCCGGGCTGTGCACTTCGCCTTCTTGGACAATGTGTGAAGACGAGGATAAAAGAATCCCCTCCAATGCACCCTTTCCCTGGTGGTCACTGCCGGCCAAGGATATAAGGGTGAAGGCCAAGAACTTCTGGGAGCACAAGTGCAGTTGGTTACAATACTGGCATGACACCAGCCAGCATATCTTCTACAGAGGAGATCGACAGTCTGACAGCCGGCTGCTGGTTTTAGTCATTCAGTGCATTAATTGTGTGCTGGACGACTAGTTAGATATTGAAGATATCTGGGAGAACACCAGCTGGGGGCAACGCCAAGCTACCCTCCAAAGAGGAACCAGCATCCCTCCAAATGGCTTTGGACCGGGAAAGACAGGATGCCGTGGAGGAGGAGCAGTACTGTGTCCAAGCTTGGGCCAATGTGTACTGGATGGCTGAGGCTACCTTGGAGAAACTGAGGCCCAGAGTATTGATGGAAGAATGGGAACAACACAAATGAGTGAGGGCAGAGAGGCTGACCGAAAGCAGTAGATCAAGAAGCTGTCTGACCAACATGAACACGATAACGCCCGTGAGAAGACACTAATGTCACACATGCCCACAAAACCCCAGTCGACAGTGAAGCTGAGGATCATAAACAGGAAATGGCAGGCATCTTGCCCACATTGAAAGACCCACTGCCCCCTCCACTGCCAACCAGGGTCAGCTACCCACTACCCAAAGTGATGGCTGAACCAGAATAAGTGGACCAGGCATCTTTACCTGCTTTGTCTGGGGAAACTGGGCCACCATACAACCGGGAATCTGAGCAGTTGAGCTGGGAGGACTTCGACTACAACCTTACCATACCTCCTCTCAACCTGCTGAAACAGCTGCTGAAGGACACATTCGGCAACATCAATGAAGAGTCAGATGCCCAAGATCCAGGGGTGGCCACACCTGATACTGATGATATTCTTACCCCCTTGTCCAGTAAACACAGCTTGTCAGACAATACAGAAAATGACCCCCCAACCATCAAATGGCCGGCTTCCCGGCTATTGATGATTGTAGAGTTGTTGCACTGGCCTGGAATCTGGACCATGGGTCTGGGATCCATACTGGATGAGTAGCCACATGGATTTCCACATGGTGTATCCACATGACTACTCACACATGTGCTCTATGACCAGGTGACCCCCTGCCCCTCAAAAACCTTTAAAAGGAATGAACTTCTGAGGTTCTGGGTCAAAAGTTTAGCCTTATGGCCACAGTCGGATCCAGAGCCTCCTCGGGAAAACCCTTCTGTGACATTCATGCCTAGCCTCTGGTTGGTGACTGGGTTTACAAATCTTCCAAATAAATCGGCAGTCTAGTTATATTTCCATTATTGGCTATTAAAACCCTCCAGCGGGAGGTCAGGAACCATAATCGTATCCAACCGAGATAGCCTTCTATTTCAGCCACTGTAATTGCATAGGCGTATCGTGCAGGGTCAGCGAGTACCCTAGATCAAGAGCCACCACTCGAAGTGTCGTGGCCGTGCCCGCCCCAATAATAAATAGGAACACTAGTGCGACCATCCCGGCGAGCTGGGCTCAACCTCGGCTAGTTCGTGACATATACACAGGATGATAGATATGCAGTAGAATGAAAACTGAATGCGTAAAATACGTCAGTGGTGCGTTTTAATGAAAACGCGGACACATGGTCTGGTTTGCAACGAATAATTTTACTATTGTAATTTTATTTTTGCAGAAGCAACAGGAAAGAATAAAAAAGAAAATCCACACAAAGAAATAAAGAATTGGTGGCGTTCTGACTGAGTGAAATCTGTGATAATTATACTTACATAAATGAAAGAAATTGTTCAATAGTTTTGCCAGCATGTTGTACACATGTAGTTAATTAAAGTACTCCTCATATCCGGTTCATAATGCTGTACCTGCACCAGAAAGTGTGTTTTAAATAATTTATTCGCTTATCAGTTTCGATTTGTCTTCCTCAGAAGTTTTAGATTTGGCCAGAATTTTCATCTATTAGAATCATAACTTTGAAACTTTTATAGTTTTAGTCGCGCCTGCTGCTCAGGAGCTGAGCGACTCATCTTCTCACTGTGGTGTTTGCTTGTGGACAGATTATTTTGTGCAAGAACTTAACACCAGGTGGCTCCCTTCTTAAAGACATTTCACAGGAAGTACTAAGGGACACTTCTGATACTTAAAGACAGGAAGTACTTAAAAGACACTCGAGACTTAATGAGACTCCACAGGAAGTATTTAAAGATGAGAGATCTGTTAACGATATATCAGGCGTGGCATAATGCTAATAAGCATTCTTATTTGTGTTTGAAGTTTACATGTAGACTCTACCAAGGTAGAATGTTGGTTATCAGAGTCTGTGTATCTGTGGAGGGAATTTAACGTCAATTTCAATTGTTTAAAAATGTAAGAAAGTAATAAAAAACAATTTCCTAGGTATTCATTTTTTCACTCCACGGAAAAAGTATTAAGCACTTAATATTATTTTCCATATTTTCGTAATCACTTGTGACCAACTTATATGCAACATAATTACATCTGTGACATGGAGTAAAGTAGTAATTTGTTAATTTTTGGTCATTATTCATGGATACACCTATTTACATTTTTGAGTTTCGTCAAATAGTCACCGAGTAAGACAATTGAAATTGAATTGCAAACTAGCATTTTTAAATATTTTGCAAGTTGGAAGTATCCCGTAATTAAAATAAGAATACATGACGCTCGGGGTTTTTTTTATAAATCATTTTTATTCCTCATTCTGACAATCATACAATCTTTTTTGAACAAATAGAAAAGTAGGAATGTACTTTTCGTATGACAGTTGATATTTTCTGACACACGATTACTCCAACACATACGCAGTCATACTTTCCTTTCTTTTGGTGCATACAATTTAAAATTATTTGTTCCATATGATTTCAACTTTACCTCAATACTGGCCCAATTTAATAGGGCGAAATTCAGATAAACAATAATTACCGCCATTCTACCTATGTTATTCTAAAACTAGAAGTCTTCAAAAATTCTTCAAAAGCTTTTGTACGCAAATGCAGACGATCTGCCACATACCTTTTAATTCTCCCTAGAACTTTTAAATTAAACGATAAAAATAAATAAAACGGTTTTTGGGATGTCAGAAGCAGCCAATTATCTGTGAAGATTAACCACTGACGGATTTAGAAGGGGTACAGTGAACGTGATCTTCTCCAGTAGTAGAAATGTTCTTCTATTCATGGTTTCTTACTGAAAGATCGCCTTGGTGACTGGTGCTTCTCCCCTTCATAAAAGCCTGCATCTGCCACTTGGAGCATTAACAATGATGCTTGTTTCCCCAAGCAGTGAGCAACGATGAACATCAATGAAGACTTGCTATCACATTCAACAACAATAGTTACACAATTCCCTAGTAAATCTGACACTGCACAATTTAATTAGAAGGTATCAAGTATTATCAAAATACAGTATCACATCGGGGTATTTAATTGGTTAACATTCGCGAATGAACATGACAATAAATACGACTAACATTTTTTTGGTCCTTTTTTTATCCCAAAACCAACGACTGTTTCTTTGGGAATAGTTAATTTTTACAAAATGATAAAATTTACTGGTGATGACTAGTTTTCTTACTCCCCATAATTGGTACAAAACAACTAAATAACGGCGTCAAAGGAGAAAATTTTCACGATTGATTTGATCAAACTGAATTCGGGATATTAAGACGTGAGAAAACTAGTCAAAATGTGACGGTCATGTCATAAATTGAATTACACTAAATTTGTGGCGGGTGGGTAATATACGAGCTGCTGAGCCGTCTAACAGCAACAAAAGTCGAACAATCATCAGTCACCTCACGACGAACATGGATCAGGTAAACACTGGTGGAAATACCACTTTGTAGTATTAACCGTCATAATGTCGCAGGTCACAGATGAAAGACCAAGTCAAGTCGCCGGGATCTCCTGCAAAGAGAAAGGAGATGTCAAGTCAGACTTCTTACCACAAATGTTGTGAACAGCTGGCAAGAGGGTTTTGGTTCCGCATCAGTCACTATGTGCAATGTTCATTTTGACCGAACCGAGACCGATGGAATACAGAACCCAAAGACATCGGTCGCTGTCTCAATCTCGGTGCAGTGTGTACTGTTTACATTACCATAGAACCCAATGTCATCGGTCTTGGTCTCTGTTAGTGTGACCATAACTGCCATACAACTTTAGGGAATACAAAGCCAGAGATGTTCGAATACTGATGACTGTACCGTTTAGAATTTATGCCTGTTGGCTGAGCCTCATGTGGTTTTCAATGATCTGGAAAATTTCCTGTGGTGACGGAATTCGACCAGTCTCTAACTTTGACCAAACTGGGACGTCTGTAAAACGAATGAAAAGTTTTACGGCATTTGGTTTCTTTGCAAAGTACACTTTCTTATTACCGCCCGCCATCCGAAGGATGGGGGAAGGTAATAGTTTGACCCCTGTTTGTCAGTTCACAGGGGAGGGGGGTTACTCAGGTCCCAGCTGGGGGGGGGGGGTATTCAGGTCCCAGCTGGGGGGGGGGGGGTACTCAGTCAGGCTGAGTACCCTCCCCGAAAAACATTTTTTAAAATTTTTTTTTTTAAATTTATATTTTTTGAAAAAAATTTTGGGGGACATAATTCCCCAGGGATAGGTCGGCTACGCAGCGGGTGGTATGCCTCTTGCGTTCACGCAGGACTTTCTTGTTGTTAAATTTTTTACGTAATGTATTACATGTACTTCCCAACATAATCCACATTTGTTACAAAGTTACTGTGCTGAAATCATATCTAAGCCGAAAAATTCACGACTTCCATTTACGACAAACTTAAATACTGAAATTTGCACACCATTGAAACTTATCTCAAAGGCTCCTGTCGAGATGAGTTGTCCCTCGATTGCATTACAGAGGAAAAACAACATCATACAGGCATAAAGCTGAAAATAAAAATATTCTTTTTATTTCAGGAAAGGAATTCGGGAATTGTGGTATTTACTCATGAAATCATAAAACTTCTCCGGAAACATGTCAGGAATTCGAGTGTACTTTGTGGGGCTCTCACAAATGATTAAATTGACCCATTTACGTCTATTCACAAATATCAAAAGAACCATGGAAATTGTGCTTCACTACAAAAGAGTTAATAATCCTGGCTTGGTGATCATGATAGACTATGAAAAGGCATTCGACGTGATAGAACATAATCACATTGTTAACTTTGCTACAGTTTTTGTAAAACAGTATTTGTACGAGTGTAGATGCGCCCAAGTATAACCGAGGACACAATCATTACTATTGGAATTGGAATTTTTCCATTCTGTAGAGTACGATATTGCTAGAGTGACTAACACTGTATCAAAATATAAGAAAAAGTGGAGCCCTAGAGTACGAAAATGCTAAAGTGACTAACACTGTATCAAAACATAAGAAACAGTGGAGCCCGTTGTTCAATTTCTCTGACCTCCCCACTTTTCCATCTGACCAGACCCAAAACGTCACATAATAAGAGTTATAACTGAGAATTAATAAATAGTATGTAAAATTGTTTAGAAATTTCAACAAAAATTTTTCAGGATAGTAGGAAGATACATATTTTGAAGTTAAAAATGCAACAGTTTCTTGGGCCTAAGTGGACCCAGATCCCTGGTTTACAGATTAATATATCTGCAACCTTAACCAAAATCACAAATTTGCCAAAATAGCCAGAATCTTTTATATTGAAATATATTTTGTGCAATCTTCCTACATGAATGCAAGTTCAAATTTTTGAAGTACCAGGAAAAGTGGGAGAATGCATATTTGACAGTAAAAAATGCAACAGCTTCCCGGCTTACAAACTAATGTATCTGCAATCTAAACCAAAAGAACAAATAACACCCCTTATTTTCTCATTAAAAAGTGATTCTGTTCACTACCAATCTTGTTTTGAGCAAATTATGTGGGTCTGGATTGAATTAATTCACGTGATCTCACCTTGTTATCCAATGCCCAGGACCAGACATCGGGCGTATTCATTCCAAACCAGCCAAATGGATTTTGTCCACCGATGACAAGGCCGATTAGAATCAATTTACCGATTCCAAACACCTGAGCAAGAAAGGCACGCTCTATTGGGGGTGGGTAGTTATCGCCTAGTACTATTAAATCTGGATATTTTTGTTGGATGGCATACGAAAACTGGTCGTACACCTTCCTGTATCCTCAAGAGTAACTGAAATTAAAAAATTAGAAATGAAAGGTGAATCCAAATAATTCAATAGCGCGTCGTCCGTTTCAGTTGTTTGTTTCATGGTGGAAATCTCTGTAAGCAGATCGGTTAAACTGAACTTCTTCCGTCAGCCTATTCGCGACAATTTTTAGATGCCTGTAGGTTAAATGGGCTTAAAAATTGTCTCAAATATTTATTTAGATCTACTTTAAAATAAAGGTAGATCTATTTGTGACAATTTTTAGTCCTTAAAAATTGTCTCCAACAATTAGAAAAATTGAAAAATTAAATAAAAGGATATTATATTGGAGTCACATTGGGGAAACCTGTGCCACATGTATATCTGAAGCCAAATCTACTTTTGTCTCGATCTAGAAGATATTGGTACATCTAGATCTAAACTGGTGCGCACATAATTCGGTAATTAACTCGACCTACCAAAACAAAAATCTGAGCGTGGGTCCTGCAAATTTAGCCAATTTTGGTGTTGGTATTTCTTTAGTTGTCTTCTGGGCCTCGGTTGGTTGCATCAAATCGCGCCAAGTGAGGAAGGCGAGGACAAATAAGAATGCACCCACTTTCCCCAACGACAGGTCGGCCATCTTGGCGTGCACTCGTTATTCAAAAGAGTAAAGAGTAGACTCACGCAAGGTTTCGGTGGACGGGTTTTCGGTTTTATGGCACCTTGTACGCTCCTTGTCATTTCGTTTTGTTTTCAATGAAAAAAGTATGCAATTTATATTACCTTTTATTCCTAATCAAAAAAAGACAATGAATATTCATAACTTTCAGCCTCTTTTTCACCTAGAAACATACTAGGTGCTCTAAAGAAAGTACTGTGTTCCATTTCTATCATCTCTATCTTCTGCATGTATTTTTGGCAAATTTTAAAATGGAAAAATCTGTCTTAAAACCAAATTGTACCATTTTTAATTCACTGAAAAAGTGAAATGGACAAGACTACTGCACATTGCTATAAAGAAGAACTTTCTACAACTACTTTAAGCCAAAATATGGACAGTGAAGGTGAGCATTCAAATCTCCCTCCTTTTTTTCATATTCAAATCTCCCTCCTTTTTTTCATATCTTTTCCAATGCAATTGTAATCACTAATCTTTTATTTTTGGTTTATAAATTGTCAAATGAAAAGAAAAACATGTAATCATATAAAACTTTATTAAATATAACAATTAAACTAATCAAATAAATCAATAATCCAATGTAAATAACTTTAAAAATACTTTTAGTATAATATTTTTGGCACCTTGTATGCACCTTGTATTATCACAATTTCCCTTTTCACAACTATTTTTGGAATTTTTCCATTTAGTTATCACATAAAAATATTTTTAAACATAGAAATAATAAATAAAAAAGAACTTTTCAAACAATTATAAACAAATTTAAATGTTAAAGTTCTACATAGCTGTTTACAAATATGGCACCTTGTACTAAATAGATCTAGTCTATATTTCTGGAACTTAGCATGCACCTTGTAAAGGCTCATTTTAGTAGAAAATAGGTTTTACTAGACATGGAGCAAAGGGGGTGTTACGCTCCAGGGTCATTGCAGTGTACTGGGCTGGAGCCTTTGCATGTGAAACATCATTGCGTCACATATGACATCAGAAAGTTTAAATCTCATTCTACTGGTTTATTTCTGAGCGTCAACATGTCAGTTTGAATGTTTGTCAATTAATTGATGATAAAGAGGTTACGATTAGTGTTAAAGTTGATTGATTAATACTACAAGATGCCTAAAGTCAATGACAAAGGTGGTAAAGCAAGGATTAACATTTATGAAAAGAAATACAACGAAAGATCCAGGTCATGCAGAAATAGATCCCAGTCACCAGGAAACTGCGTTGCCACAACGGAATCACCAGGTAACCAGAAAGAGATGAAATGTGTTAAAGGAAAAAGAAAATTGAAATTAGATGAATATAAAGAGAGAGTCAATGAGAAAGTGCAGAAAAAGGAAAATAAAAGTGGTGATAAAGATTACAGTGAATCAAACGTAGCATCAGGAACATCGAAGGAGAGTAGATCTAGGCAAACTGATCATGGTAATGTGGGTAATGCAAATAATGAGAACATTTTTGTGTCAGTTGAAGGTGAAATTCCTGAGAATGAGGAAGATGAAGTGGTTGATTTGTATGCACATGAGTCAGCTGATGAAATTTATGATGAAGAAGGAAGAGATAATGTTCAAAGAGATCAAGGTCATTCCAGTCAGCAGTTGGTATCAGATGCTGCATCTGAAGTAGTTGATCCCTACAAAGGATTGGAGGATGACCCCGTATTTCAGCAAATTGTGAACAGAGCAGTTGAGGAAAAGCTAAAACAAAAGGAAAAGGAAAAGGGTAATGAGATTGGTGTGATATTTGATGGAATATCTAGTAGGAATATGCGGGATAATAATATTGGTAATAATGATACATTTGGTAATACCAATGGCAATTCATTCACTAAAAGGAATGATATAGTTAAATCGCCATCAGATACAATGATTTACTTCCCTGGTTTACAGAAGACAACTAAAACACCTGAAAGAAATTTTGTTAGTAAACTTCCCAATCTGAGGATTGGTACTGCAAATGCCATGCCTTCCATGCAAGATAAAATAATGTTAGATAAAATCTCTAATTTTGTAGAACAAATAAGAATTGATGGAGAATGGGAGCGTGACACTAGCAAAGAAAGAAGACAGAGCATGAGTGGAGACAATAGAAATTCCACTGATCAAGCTAAGGAGATAGCAGAAAGAATGATTGTAGATGCGGAGAAATATAAAGCTGCAATCAACAAGCTGCCAGGTATGTTGCAGATAGATTTCAATGATAAGGTTAACAATACCAGTGGGGCACAAAATAGGTTAGCTGGAGATGATGAGTTTTTTCATATTACCTGTCACATCGAACCTAGCCTTAAGCAAAAGATACAACAAGGTGAATTTGTAGAGCTAGAAAAATTGTTACCTAGGGATGGTCGCAAAAGTAGTGAAGGGAATAGAATGGAGTTGGTACATAATGAGGGAAACACCTATTTTGTGCCTGCAACTGATAGAGATAAGAAGATAAAACAGTGTGAGAAAATGGGAACAAGCTTTTCGTGTCTACGCAGCAATATATCCAAGAGCCAATCCACACAGAGCTGCTGAAATTTGGCAGTATGTGTATGTGATTAATTTGGCAGCATCCTCATACACCTGGGAAAATGTGGCTTCTTATGATTACACATTTCGTCAATTAATGGCTGAATATCCTGAGAGAAGCTGGGCACTTATCTATAATCAAATGTGGAACCTCGCGATGAGGGATCCCATTGGTGGTGGTAGGAATGGGATTGGTTTCATGAATAGAAGAAATAGCAATGGTGCAGATGCAGGGCAAAAAACTGGTTCCCAAAGAGACGATTACTGCTGGAGGTTCAATAAAAATAGATGTAAGTTCGGAAACAGATGCAGATATGAGCATAAATGTTTCTACTGTGATGGGCAAGGCCACGGGATCTACAATTGTAGGAGAAAGAATAATAATAATGGCAAAAGACGTACCTTTGAGGGTGGAGAGCCTGCACCTTCTACTTCTGGAGCAAACAATGATCAGAAAGATAAAAACTAGTAGGGTTGTAGCAGGAAGAAAATTGAATTTTGTGTTTGCGTCGTTTTAATTTTTATTAGTTGCCGATCACGTGTTTTTGTGGTATTAAATGAAGCGGGACAACTGTTCTATTCGTAAATATTTTATTTAACTTGTAGGATTACAAAAACAGGAGGAAATTCTAATGCATCACAACTATGACCTAGACAATGTTATTACTCCAGTAAAGGTTGAGATTTATGAATCAAAGGTTAATTGAATCTGGGTACTACCCTGTACTAACAAAACACCTAGTTGATGGGTTTAGAAATGGATTTTCCTTGGGCTATGAAGGAAGTGCAAAAGACTTGCACCAAACCTCAAGTTGAGGGTTGGAAATGAAATTATACTTTGGAACAAGGTAATGAAGGAGGTGAAAGAAAAGAGATATGCTGGTCCTTATGAGAAACCTCCATTTGAGAATTTTATTCAATCCCCCATAGGACTAGTTCCTAAGGATGGTGGAAGAGATACTAGGTTGATTTTCCATCTATCATACCCTAGAGATGGAGATTCAGTGAATTCAGCTACACCTCAAGACAAGTGCAAAGTGAAATACTGTGACTTTGATGATGCAATCAGAAGGTATCTAGATGAAGGTCAAGGATGCTTTATTTCAAGATCAGACATGAAGGCAGCCTTTAGAAATCTGGGCATGAAGAAGCAGCATTGGAAGTATCTATTGATGAAAGCTAGAAACCCTCTAGATGGAAAATGGTATTACTTTGTAGATAAGTGTTTGCCATTTGGTAGTTCCATTAGTTGCAAACAATTCCAGGATTTTTCAAATTCAATTGCTCACTGGTGAGATACTATACTGCAAGAGAAGCAATAAACTACCTAGATGATTTTTTATTTGCTGCACTAAGGAAGGCTGAATGCAACAGTCAAGTAAAAACCTTTTTGGACATTTGTAGGAAGATCAATTTTCCTGTAGCATTGGAGAAAACCTTTTGGGGAACTAATACCCTAACTTTTTTAGGATTGTTGATAGATACTGTGAGACAGCTAATTTGTGTGCCTATAGAGAAGATTGAGAAAGCTAGATTACTCATCCAGACAGTTCTTCATAGCAAGAATGGAAAGATTACTGTACATCAGCTACAAAGGCTTTGTGGTTTTCTCAATTTTATATGCAGAGCTGTAGTCCCTGGTAGGGCTTTTACCAGAAGATTGTATGCCTTCACAAGCAAGAATGGGAAAATGTTGAAGCCACACCACCACATCAGAGTAAATTTGGAAATGAGAGCAGATCTATTGATGTGGGAAGCATTCTTAGGAGATTCAAGTGCATTTTACAGACCTTTTATTGACCTTGATAGGACTTGGTCTGCTGTTGATATTGACATGTTCTCTGATGCATCAAGAAATTTCAACTTGGGATTTGGAGGTTATTGTCAAGATCAATTTTTCTGTCACAAGTGGTGTGATTTCACTAGAAGGGTGAAACCAAGCATTGAGTATCTTGAGTTGTATGGTGTGACTACTGCAGTCTTACTTTGGATATGGAAATTTAAGAATATGAGAATCAGACTTTTCTGTGACAACAAAAGTGTTGTGGACATGATTAATTCATCAAGTTCTAGTTGCAGAAACTGCATGGTTTTAATCAGATTCATTACGTTGGAAGGTTTGAAAAACAATGTGAGAGTGTTTGCAAAGCATGTTAGGTCTCGATCTAATGATATATCAGATGCCTTATCAAGGATGCAATTTTCAAGGTTTCACAGAATAATCAGATGGAAAAGAAAAATTATGGCTAGAGAAGCTGTGCCATTACCCGTTGAATTGTGGCCCATTAACAGAATATGGATAAAATGAAATGATACCTGTGTATCGCGGCAGTTTATCATGTTTACGAATTGGACCAAAATTCAGACAAGAGTGTGTTTGATTTGACCTAATTTCATGTGCGCGACGGGGACAGTTTACTTCACACATGATCATGATCATGATCATGATTTGTTTGGTAGCTTGATGAATAATTGGTTTTCATAGTTTGATGAATAATTGGTTTTCATGAATAAATTGCAGGTACAAAAGGTAGAAAGAGAGCATCTACAGGGAGCAGATCTGACACATCATCGATTTCATCTTGTCAGCTGATGTTAATTCTCGAAAGGCTTGAAATGCAAAAACACTGAAAATCAACTCAAGGAAACTATCTACAGATTTGGAGAAAATTTAACCAATTTCTTATTAGATTAGATAGAAAGCCACAGTCTTGGGAGAAAAGAACAGTGTTATACTGTGCATATTTAGTGGAAAACGGATACAAGTCTGCGACGTTGAAATCTTATGTTTCAGCAATAAAGAGTGTATTAAAATCTGATGGCTATGAATGGGATGATCAGATGTTATTGTTGAATTCCGTAACAAGAGCATGCAGGTTAATAAATGATGTTGTGTATCAGCGAAGACCCATCCAGAAAGGTTTGTTGGAGCTGCTGTTATTCGAAGTAGAACGCATGTTTTATGACCAGTACTATCTTGAAATATTGTTCAAAGCTATATTCATGCTGGGCTATTACGGTTTATTAAGAGTAGAAGAGTTGGCAACAGAAACAGGAGTGTATAATTCTGATCATGCCCTGAAAGCTGGCAATGTCCATGTGGGAGGCAATAAGCCCAAGATTATGGTAGTGTTGTACTCTTCAAAAACCCATGGTAAAGAATCTTTACCTCAGAAGATAAAAATTGCTGCTGCATCCAATGAACCTTATTTATGTAAGACGCACTTCTGCCCTTTTGCTATAGTGAGAGAATACATGCATCTCAGAGGAACTTATCACGAGGATGAAGACCAGTTTTTTGTGTTTAAACATGGGCTTTTGGTCAGACCAACTCACATCAGAAAAGTTTTGAAGCTCTGTCTGGAAAAGGTTGGGTTAGACCCATCGCTTTACAATGTTCATTCTTGGAGAGCTGGTCATTCAATCGATTTAATAAAAGCTGGTTTTTCAATTGCAGAAGTGAAAGTTTTTGGGAGATGGAAATCCAACGCGGTATATAGATACCTTAAACTTTAATGGTTTATGTTACCTTAAATCTACCATGTTTGTGTTACAGAGGATACCACTGCTTACGATGATGTGTGGATTCTTGGTGACAGATTTGTGAATATGTCAGTGGACATCCTGGAAAGTTATATGGGACTCTTCAACTCAACACCCAAACATACAAGGTTTGATTCATTCATTGCAAGCAACTACAATGTCCTGGCGTACACCAATGAAGACGATAATGCAGTAAGGTCAGTACTGGCCAGATTGAGGAATGCTATGGCTATAGCATTAAATGAAAATGATAAATTACCAAAATACATTGTGGTGGTTTTGGATGCCGATCTACTACAGTGCATTAACTTTGACAAGCCTGGTTTATCAGAGTTGTATGGTAGAGTATTAAATTACCTCTTCCAGGAATTCCATGCTGCTATTGTTAGTAGAAAGGAGCAGCTTCCTAGCAAGGCCAAATGTTACATGTATCCCCAACTATTTGTAGCTGCACTGCCTCAGCATAAATTTTTTAAAGACAACTTTAATCGACACTGTTTCAATCAATGTATTGAATTCCTCGCTACCTCACACAAGGAAATGAAGGTATTGAGGATGAAACGTCGATGGAATTATGAAGATTCAACATTGGTTTCTACTGAGGGAGTAATCACAGAAGATGGGATGCTGACATATTGGGCTTCCCTCGATGAAGCACTGCAATTTTGGGAAACTGGTAAAAAGAAGAATTTCCATGATCAAGGTAACCAGTTCGTACAAAGATTGCGCAAATCGTTTGATTTTTCGTCTAGAGAGTGACCTTACAAGTCTGAAAACAAGTACAAGTGGTCACGCAGCGAACGAGTACTTCCCACACCACCTAAATAATCTTTTCCACCCCTCTCGGTTGGAAGAAGTTATCTTGTAATGAAATTTTACGAATATAGCAGTTTGAGCATTTGTTATCATTGCACATTTATATCTACTTGTGTTCCAGAATTTATTATTAATTATAGACATTTTAGATACTATACATACTCCGTGTTTCCGTTGTCAGATATTTACAATGCCAATCTCCTTTTACTTTTTCCAATTTGAATTGGGGCATTACCACTGCCTCGAATGCTCAATACACTAGGGCATGCGTTGCAGGCCCGGTATTTTATTGACCAAGCCAGTACTATGTGTGGCATGTGGTTGGATTCAAATTGGGATCAATGGTTGACTGACAGTGTAAAAACTGTTGAATTTTGCAAAATTAAATATTTTGTGGATTAACTCATAGTTATATGTATTTAATATTTTTACCAATTTTGTGGACTCAGAAATAAACCCTGATATCAATATCATTCATGTCTTTGTGTAGTGTATTAGTAAAACATTATTTTTCCTTCCCCACAAATGTACTAGGTGCTGAAATTATAGTACTGTGTTCCATTTCTATCATCTTTTTAATTTTGGCACCTAGCATGCACCTGGTTAAACACAATTTTCCCTCCCTTTTTATGGCACCTTGTATGCACCTTATACTAAATAGATCTAGTCTATATTTCTGGAACCTAGCATGCACCTTGTAAAACATTATTTTTACATACTAGGTGCTAAAATTATAGTACTGTGTTCCATTTCTAACATTTCTATCTTCTGCATGTATTTTTGGCAATTTTTAAAATCGAAAAATCTTTCTTAAAACCAAATTGTACCATATTTGATTCACTGGACAAGACTGTTGGACATTATGGACCTTTTAAAAGATGATTTTTAAATAATAACTTTAGTTGTAGTTGGTACAATCACAATTACTCCTAATGGATCCCAGAATCAATATACCAGTTTTATCATCAAAACAAGAAACTGCAACTACCCAAAATAATCCTTCTGGTTTGGACCAAGATAAAACAACCAACCGACCAACTCACCAATTAATGGATTCCACAGGTTAAAAAAAACCCTTATTAATTTACAATCCTCCTTTTTCAAACCTTCCAATGTATTATAAACTTAACAAATACCTTGTGCAACCCAATACTTAAAATTCATATTTCTTACTTTAAAAAAGTAATTCTAAATGTGGCAAAACTACAATTCCTAAATGTAATATTTTAATCATTTCAAATGAAGACTCACTACCAAATACTCAGACACATAAAGACTTCATTAGATTGTCTCAGCCATGGCTTCATCCATGTAGTGACTCAGCAGTTATCCCAGACAATTCACAAGACAACAGGTTACAAAGCGGAACAGACAGAAATTGTTTACCATACCTCAGGTAGGTAAACAATTATTTATCATGCAATTCACCAATCCTTAACTTTTGAAATTTTTGTGGGTAAAATAATACCTGTAAATTTTTAAAGAAAAGGAAGAAACTACAAACACCCACAATATTCCTTACCAGCCAAGTAATTGATAGCACAAATGTAGCAATAGTTGAAGCTAAAACACTTGCAATGAGTATGCTATTTGAAGCCTATCAATCTGAAGGTACAATATATTTTAATTCATGGAATATTTTTCTCTCTAAAACCTTGTAAAAATATTTTTCACCTTTAAATATGAATTTACTTTCTTTCAGAAGATGAAACCATTAGTAGTAATGCAAGTCAGGAATATGCAGATCCTTCCCAGCCTCTCTTTACCCAGGACACTGCAGATCCTTCTCAGCCTCTCTTAACCCAGGACACTGCAGATCCTTCTCAGCCTGTCTTAACCCAGGACATGGGCCATGACACTGCAAATCCTTCTCAGCCTCTCTTAACCCAGGATACTGTTTGTATGTATAATATAATATTATTTTAAAAATTTCAATACCTTACAATATTCCTGTTTGTCACTAACTTTTTAATAAAAAATTTAATCTTTTCCCAGATCTTGAATCTCAGGACATACCCAGAGATCCAGACTCAGGCAATTCTTTGTACAGTATGGGTTATCCTACTCAGGTAGACTACACACAGATTCCATCACAAAATCTGGATTTCTCTTCAACTGGTAAAAATATTTTTATCTCAACAAGTTCTAACTCTAACTTTTTACATAACATCTTATACATTACAATATGTTTCAATTTTTAGCTAACATTCCTGCCTCAATTTCAAAGAAGATGCAACTGAAAAACTACAAAATACCCAAGTTACCTACATTTGAATCAGAAGATGAAACCACTCCCTTATCTGTTCTGGAATCTGATATTGAAAGTCCAGTATCTGGTGAATATATTTCAACCTTCTTAACAAATATGAACTTAATACACCTTATTAACTTATCAAATTGTCCTCATTTAATATCTTGCTATTAATAATTTGCAGATGGCACAGAAAGTTTCCCAGAATATCCTCCTGTAAAACCAATAACAATTGAACCTACACAGGAGTCTAACTATGACATGCAACAAACCCCACAAAGTAACTTCCAAATACACTCTCCTGAAGTAATAGTAATTAGCAGTGATGAAGAAATGGATGAAAATTGTTCTACCTTTGTCCCTGATGTAACCAGTGATCAATGGTTGCCTGATCTTGTAAA
>JBCAUG010076905.1:0-22627 GCA_038406175.1 Haplosyllis leylae | reverse complement strand
GTGTTATTCTTGTAATCTAATTGAATAATATACAGTTTATTTTGGAAAATAACTGTTTCTGGGACTATTTTCTTCTTTGGATAATGCGGAATCCGAAAGTTAATTTTACTGATAGCGCAATTTCTGAAGTTTTGTTTACTCGGATACCACAGAATCCGGTCGGATAATGCAAATTTTACAAAAAACTAAAATTTATCAAGTTTAAGATGAAATGTTCATTTTATTCCAACAAATTACAATGAAGACTTATGGTATACGTTTTTTACGCTATCCGAACATGAAAAGTTGTCAACTCTAGACTCATGCCATGCAGCTGTACTCTAAACTCGAGATGGCGACTCAGCATTTTGCCTTCCTCAACTTGGACCACTGCATCGCCATATCGCTACCTCAAGCAGAATGTGTACACTTCAAAAAGTATTCAATTCTTAAAAAAGCTGTGAGTCAAGATTCACTTCTTGCTTGTCGTAAAAAACTCAATTAAGCTCCACACATAGATCTAAGGAATGTTACAGGAAAGGTGCTCCCACCTATCAGGCAAACAAATCCTGAAAAGGTTGGAAATATTGTCAATTAAATGTTTCCGTGGGCAACCACCTAATCGAAGCAAGGAATTAAGGGAAATTTGGTCAACTTTATTTGTGAAGCAAAGTCATTGTCGAAGTAGGATGTCGTTATTGAGATACCATGTTCACGTAAGACTGTGCAATGACCTTAAACCATGCTTTTCAAGTTGACTACTTTTCCCTATATTCATTGAGTCGATTTACATTTTATTTTTGTCAGATCTGATAGATTTGCGTATCGTGAAAAACCAGAATGTAATTGTAATTTCCTTTACATTCTGCACTTTTGAGTAAACCTGCCACGTGTATAGGTTAATGTTTCTAGTTCCAATATAAATTCTGTATGCCTCTTAAATCGTGTGGCAAAAGAAAAATACATTTAAGCTTACCGGCATATTACATGAACTTTCAAACAGGTTTTTGGATACTAGTCGTCCAGTACTTTTGACATCACGGGGGGATAAATTAAAATGATTCCAAGATTGTAGCACTTGCAAAAAGTCGCAGTAATAATTATAATTTACGCCAAAACAATGATGTGTCGTGACTCCTGCAGGATTACGTATCTTATTCAGGTAACGGCACAATGTTGAACGCAGCTTCATTCCGAGCACAAGTCCGACTGTCGAACAGTGCACATGGTACCCAAAGGAACGTAAGAACTAGTGCACGAGGAATCCCATTACAAAGACAGGTTATTCTGCTATATTTTATTTGCTGGCCCATTTTGAGTAACTCAGTTCCTCTGTTCTCGGGGAGCCAAAAAGTTTTAAGAGGGTGATGGTGAAAAATTAGCACTTTATGTAAATAATACTATTTTGATTATGCAGTCTAATTGGATGTTATTGACCCAATCACATTCCACAAGAAAGTGTTTGGGGACATAAGGAAATGCTAAGAGGCACAAGGTGGTACAAGGGAATACAAAAGGGGATAATGGAAAAGAAGGGGAACACAAGGGGGAGGTACAAGGCAGTAAGATTAGCGAATTCAAAGTTTAAGGTTCCTTTTGGGTATTTTACTCTCTTTAGTTGATCAGAGGTTGGAAGAAGCATGATTAGTTGTACCTCATTACCATTCCTTTCCATTGTCTTGTATGTAAAGAGTTCAAAGATTGAACTAAAGATTTTTGCACATGTGATTACTTTAAAAGATGTCTGAAAATTATTAAATTTTTCAATGGAATAATATTTTAAAATTTCCACAAAAGATGCCCAGAAAACTAGGAAGATATACAAGTTAAAAATGCTACAGTTTCTGGGAAACCAAGTGGGTCCCAAACTCCTGGTGTACACAGGGCAGTGTATCTGCAAACTAATTCAAAAGCAATACTTAAGATCTATTGCATTTGCAAAAAATGACCTCATTTTCTTGTGTCAAAATATACATTTTGTAATGTATCCAAACAGATGTAAGTTCGAAAATTTCAAGGAAAGATACCAGAAAGACAGGAGAATACATATGTGAGAGTTTAAAATGCAAGAACTTCTAGGGCTCTCAGCTGAACTCTGGACCCTGTTCAATATTTGCTCAAATCCACTCTACTTTATTTGTAAAATCTTGGAAAAGTTTTCTAGGTCTCCCAACAAAATTTTAGATCCACAAGTAATATTTATTACAGATCACATATGTATATGAAGGAAGGTATTATTTTCAGTTTTCTGTGCGTTTGTTCACGAGGGGGTCCTTTTATTCTGAAGGATCAGGTGGGAAGGAGGCTCCAGAAAGAACCAGCCAGGTAGGACTGATTAGACAGGAACCCCCCACCCAAGGTTAGGTAGGGGACCCCTCTTCTGACCAAGGTTAGTTAGGGGAACCCCGCCTCCCCAGGAATGACCAACAATCAATGACCAGCCAGGGAGGACTGATCTGGAATTAGTGCTCAGGAAGGATGCCCCTCGGCCACGATTAGTCAGCTTGTTACCCCCTTCCTCTGGCTAAGGTTAGGAAGGGGGCCCTTCTCCCTCTCCTTTCCCCTAGGAAACATATCAATATATTGTTTCACCACAAATGAACTAAAATTCATTATTTTTATTTGGTCTTGTTAGATTGAATTCAGTTTAGTAATTTTTGAAAGTGGCCAGACTAAATGTCCGACATAAGTTCAAAATAAAATCGCACTCTGCTTTATCAACTCCCGTAGCCAGGTGGTGTATCACTTAATTTGTTTGCAGATTTATTGTTTCGGTTTGCATTGAGCTGATGTCACACTGTTTATTCGAAACAATAAGAAATTATCGGAAAAAGCTTATTATCAATTAGAGCACAGGCTTTGCTGTCACAGCATTATTGTGGATTTTGTGAATAGAGTTTTAAACTACCTGTGTGAATGATTGGTCCGTCGACATTTTTCTGTAATCAAAGTTTTTGTACAATTGCAATTACATTTGAATTGAATCAGACAGGGGAATGAAAAGAATCATAAATGTCCGTTTGAAAAAGAAGGCCATCTATCATTAACTGTAAGGACAATCAATGCAATTGCAATGGAGCTCATTCTGGCTTAACAACTCAGTGTTGCCATTTATATAAATGAAAATATGAAGAATGTAAAATATGATTCCAAAATTGAATTGCATCTATGGGCCGATTTCCTCTCCTGTATCACTTTGATCTTAAGGGCATGTAGTTCTTGTTACTTTGTACCATGAATCAGACATTTGAATTACAATTAAATGTCTTAATACCATTCCTGTCTTGTCAACTTGAACACATTGTTGTTTGTGAAAACTTTTTAATTTACCTGAGATGATGAACACAATAAGAAAACACTGTAAAATAAATGTATGTGTTTATTATTACCTACATGTTTTTACTGTCAGTGAGATGGGACTGTACAGCTTTCTGGTGGCCAAACAAGACCATACTACTATACATATTGATGGTCTAATAGTGGTATGAACGCTCACATAGGGCTGCACTTTAATTTTTGCAAGTGAAGTGATCTTATAGGTGATGAAGTTACACATTGAAACATTGAATGTATGTAGAAACATAATGTTGACAGTCTACACACTGTAGTACATTGCACCGTGGGAAACTTCTGCTGGAATCAGTTTGTATCCCCTTTTACCATAGACTTTGTCCTCTATTGGTATAGCTTCATCCGTCACAATTGTTTAGCAAACATGACACACTGCATTTGCTGCAGGATCCCTGGCTTCATATCCCTGACTTCATTAGAAGCGCCATTGAATTCAGCCCAGCCCTGAGTTAATGGAGTTTTCTCTAAACGTTTTCACTGAATTCACTGAATTCAGTGACCAAAAAAATTAAAAAATTAAAAATGAGGTTTGTAGGGTTGGAACCCAGGATCTCCTGTGTAAGAGACAGAGCTGATACCCCTAGACCACCAGAGACACAGGCAACACAGCAGATCCTTATACTGAACCTAATTCATGCTTCAGTGATTTCTCAGATTCTCTGAATTCAGTGAATTCAGCGACAAGTTTGCACCATTTAGAGAAAACGCCACTACCAGGTTTCCCACAGAGCTGAATAGAAATGATCTCATAGAGCTGAAAAACAAATTCGTTGACACAATGGCACTTTACACTTAATAAGTACACAAGTATATTTGTCAACACTACTGACAAAACTCAGTTGCAGTGAATTTACTTCATATCATCTTGAATTTCACTGTTTTGTCCCAATCACTCTTCCCTTCTGCTTCCACCTTGATAACATCCTCATCCTTCCCCTTTATTTTCTTCGCCTCCTCCTTATTATCTGTATCTGATACACTAAACAGGATAAAATGTGTCTACATTCATCATGTTAACACCATGAAAAACTTTGCAATACAATCTCTATTTTGTTGTAATGCGGAAATTGTGTTTGATAGATTTCAGTGCTTTTGATAAATGTCCATTGAAATGGAGAAATGAAGCATTTGATTCCAAGCATGCTACATCTGAGGCACACAGGGACATTCAATTTGCATAGGATAAGAATTGCACACCTTAACACACCCTGAAGGAACAGCAAAAATTTCTGACTAAAACGGAGATATCACTAATTTCTGACAAAGGCCTCATAATGGTAGTCTATGGGATTTCATATTTTGAAGGGTGCAGCCTCCACTGGTGATATTGGAAAACTAATTCTTGTACTAAAAATTGTATACTAGTGTTGTGATCCGAGTGACATGACCATATTTATTTCTATTTATAAGTAGGATAAAATTACAGCAACAACAATAACAATAGTCAGACATTTTTGAGCATGTGTTTTGTTGTCATTTCTAATCCATTTGTACATTGAAATCTTGAAATATGGCCATGCCACTCGGATCACAACACTAATATACAATTTTTAGTGCAAGAATTAGTTTTCCAATGTCACCAGTGGAGCTTCCACACTTCAAAATCTGAAATCCCATAGACTACCATTGTAAAGCCTCTGTGAGAAATTATTGACATCTGCATTTTAGTTCGAATTTTTTGAAGTTCCTTCAGGGTGTTAACAACTGTAATGAGTGTGTCAGGGAAATAACAAAAATGGAAGGTACATGTATGATACAGATAATCTAATCATTCCTGAGTTTAATCTGGATTATAAAGGAGGATTTCTAAGTGTGTACAAGTAATACAATTCTTTATTAAGACCACTGATATGTTGCTGTAAATTAGGGTCTCATTTGACCAGCAGCAAAAGTTGTACAGTCTAATTTGACCACAAGTAAAAGCTTGTAAACAATGATAAAAATTACAATTCACTTTTTGTTTTGGATTGTTGTGTTGGTCATGTCAGTAAATTGACAAGATTCCATGTGCAAGGCATTATGTTCAAGTAAACAGGGTGGTGAAATGTTCAAAATATTATTTTGTATGTTTATCAAAATGTGCATAAAATATTGGAAAAGAAGTTTGATAAAACAGTTTGAAACACGAAGGTATTTGAATGAAGCATTCCATGTTAAAAGAGTTTAAACTGGTACAGTTCAATTATCCTTTTAAACTTTACTGTTCAAATAAATCATGCATTTGGGTTGATACGCAAAATCTCATTTCATATTGGCAACTTTGATTTAGCTGTGTTTTCGGATAAAGTTTGATTGAATAAACTGTGTTCGCCCTGTAAATGCAATCAGTGAAACCACCAATTAACACGCAAAATTCGAGCTAATATTTGAGCGCAAAAATTAATTTGTCTCTTAGGTGAAGGCTACAGAGGAAGACGTGGATGCGCCCCCGACGTACGACGAGGTGATGACGACTCCTTACCCGATCCTCTCACAGAATGTAACCCTCAACATCGGATAGATGCAGACTATTCCCATATTTCCTGATTGTGCTATTTAAAATCCTGTTTACACCAAAAGTTAGCGTTGACGCAGAGTCAAGCGATGACGCTGGTGATACAGCTCTCATTGAAGTAAAATAGAGTCACTCCAGAATGGAGCCCATTCCATTGATTTCGATGAGACCAATATTGTTAGCGTCATCAAAGCGTTGACTCTTCGTTGACATTGACTCTTGGTGTGAACAGGCCCTTAATCATTTGCAGATTTAAAACTGCCATGGACTAAATATTTCCTAATTTTATGGAGTTTTTGGCAAAATTTAGTCAAATATACATTTAGCCCTGAAAGGAATCCTATATCCGCCACTGAAAATTTCACATCAATCTAAAACAGAGGAAATAGTGTTTATTCTCTCACACAACTGACAAACT
Source organism: Haplosyllis leylae (assembly GCA_038406175.1). NCBI lineage: Eukaryota > Metazoa > Annelida > Polychaeta > Phyllodocida > Syllidae > Haplosyllis > Haplosyllis leylae. Next base: position 16,385 of record JBCAUG010076905.1, on the reverse strand, counting down.
ATTTCATTAAACAGTATTTTTTCGAACTGATCTTTTTAATCTAAAATGTATCTCTCAGTATCAGGAGCCAAACCACGGAAATCTCCCACTGTACAATTAAATTCGGAGCCAGCAATGAAGAACAGAATTCTATGTTTGGTTGTTATTAATCGTATTATTTCTATTCTCCTGTACCGGGTTGACTCTGTTAATTGAAAATGGAATGTTGAAAATATTGTGTAGTCAAGTTTCACTTATTGATTCGTTTTGAGGTGATTTTCGTAGCTAGTGAATATTAGTATTACACTATTATTACAGGTCGGGCATGGTTAATTCGAAGTGTTTCATCTGCAAGGTTTTCCTTTGAATTAAGTGGAAAATTGAACTAAGCTATGTCCTGTAATTCAAACTTTTCAATAAACTTTGAATTAGAAATTACTTCAATTTAAAACTTACTTTGATTTATTTCTGTAAATTGTGGCTTCCTTTGATTTAACTCTTTGAATTAGACTTAAGAAATGAAGCCACTATATTGCATCCTTTCATGTACTTTGGTGGTTTTACTTCAAAGCTATTTGTTTGCATCCACAATAAAATTAAATGCATTCAGAACCTGTAAGAACTTTGATGGGCTAAAAGAAACATATACTGTATGTTAATGTCAACACAAATGAAGGAAAATATGTATTTACATGTAGTATAATGTTGATGCAGTCAACACAAAATAGAACTGTATTTGCCTCTAACTTCTTTAATAATGGTCTCATTTTCAATCTGCTTGTACTATTGGAATTGTCTCAGTCTCTTCTATCATTTTATGCTATAATGTTGATGCAGTCAATACAAATGAAGGTATAAATGTATTTAAAATGCATTTACAATGTCAATACAGTCAACACAAAATAGAACTGTATTTGCCTCTAAATTCTTTAATCATGGTTTAATTTTTAATCTGCTTGCTCTGTTGGAATTGTCTCAGTCTCCTCTATCATTTTATGTTGATATAATGTTGATGCATTCAATACAGATGAAGGATAATATGCAGTTACATGTGATACATTGTTGATGCAGTCAATGCAAATTAATTACATCATGTACAAGATCTAATGGTCAAATGTTGATGCAGTCAATTTAAATTGAATTGCAGTGTTGTATCTTTTACAAAGTATTTGAATAAAGAAAAAAATTTATTTAAAGCTTCAAATTACAATGAACTTCAATTTAACACCCCTTAAAAATTCGATTTACAGTTACTTTGAATTAACAAAAATTTGAATTGACTCCAATCTAGTGAAACTTTGAATTAACCATGTTCAAATTAACCATGCATTTTAACCCTGAAAAGATGGAAAAGTGGCAAAAAATTGACAAAAATTTTGAATTAAGTGGAACTTTGAATTAACAGTGTTCGAATTAGCTGTGCCCAACCTGTAGTTGTAGTATTCATTTTATTGGTTGCTTTGTTTGTAATACTAGTAGTAGTATGAACTTGCTAATCAGAAGACTGCTTTTAAGAATTAAGAATTACTTTGATTGCACAATTGTACAAATGATAGAATTTGAAAAAGAAATTAGGAGTCCCGTCACACATTTGTTCAGTCCCAAATAAAGCGTAAACAATTTTTCAAAAAAAAAAAAGAATTGAAAAATTGAAATGCTTTGTGTCTATGAGAAGACGCTATCACCGAAAGAGACATTTCTTCTTTGTCACCTTTCTTCGACTCAATGAATATTGGGAAAAGTAGCCAACTTGAAAAGTATGGTTTCGGTTCATCGTACAAAGATACTTAAACATGTTGCCATGATCAGGACATCCTGCTTCGACACTGACTTTACTTCACAAATTAAGTCTTTAAGAAAACTTGCTTCGCATCGCAACAGTTTTTTTATAATGATTTCCTTTATCGTATTTTAATCACAAGAAATCATTGTAAATCAGGTCCCATTCATGACTGATATCAGGAATGGTTTAGTTTGTTTTAGTTTGTTCGGTGCAGAGGGATTAAATAACGTTCTCTTATTGAAACTGGTTGTTTTCTTGAATTGGGACAAAAATAGGCATTTACTGATGTATCATTTTTGTATCATTCAATACAGTAAAGTCATTATTTGTTGTTGATTTCCAAATGTTTGTGTTTATTTATGCAGATTCGGATACAATGCATAGGCTGTTCGAAGACGCAAAAAGGGTCCGATGAGGCCCAATACAGCTCCGAAAGAAAAGCCCTACCGCCGCCAGTACAACTTCTTCAGATACTTTCCAATTGGCTTGTAATGCACGCAATTCACGCGCAAATGCAAATTCACCAAAAAATTTTAATTTCGTGAATTTCATGCATTTTCTGCAGTTTGAATATCTATCAATTTAGTTATGACACACACGCGGTAGTAACTGCTTTGAAAAGAAATGGTTGGCAGCAAAAATGGATTCTCCAAAAACAGATTTTGCAAAATAGTTCGTGGTAACACAATGAAAGACGACTTGAAAAGGGGAAGAAGTAAATTGAATAGACTCCTGTTGATATTTCAGTTCAGTGAGTAATTCGCAATCCATATGGTGTTTGTGTTGTTTAGTTTCTGGAGTCTCTATGATTGTGATGCATTCCCTTGTGCATTGTGTGAGTGATAAACGGCCGGATTCCAACTATCAGCCTGGTACAGACCTTGTTACTCCCTCGTAGTGTCCCGGTCATTCCTTCCTCTGTTTTACAGTGTTGTCACAATGGATGTGGATACCGGACAACCACTGCCAGTCCAACTAACGAATTCCCCTCCCCCAAATAAGGAATGTTCATGAAAGTCAATATCAACCATCATTAAGGAAATCCCTGTCACCCGTTTAATTGAAGGGACGAGTTAAGTTCTTCAAACACAAAAAATGTTTCAAACTTTGACGAATATGGTCCGAATAGTCGAAGTGCGAACTGAAACAACAATGCGGGCGCTACGTTGTATTGAAGAAGCACGATGGTAGAGACGGTAAAGGAGTTTCTGCTTTTCGGCCTTATTGCGGCTTATAGTCCTTATTTTATGGTTGAGGTCGGGTTTAGGTGCCTGGCTATTGAAAGAAAATCTTGCGTTCGCCATCCTTGATTTTGTTCGGCCGCTGAACTTTTATTTTAGAGGCAAATGACATTCAATTACAGGGGAAATATCTGTAGACAAACAATTATTAATATCACAATTATTGAGCACAGTCAAAGGTGGAATTCAAATGGAATTAAGGACTATATAGCCAATTGATAGCTAAAACACCAGAGAAAAACAAAAACAAACAAAACAACCTCACCCACGAGGGTGAAAACATTACCTTCCCTCTCACTACGTACGAGGTCAGTAAAAACGGAAAAAGTAGCACAGGGTTTTGAGGCATATTTATGGTCCAAAACCCCGTGCTAAAATTAGAAGATTTCCTTTGAATTAGAACTACGAAATCCGGTGCAATCAGGCCAATTAAATCCTCCGTTTCAGACCTTTGCAGATTTAGTTGTAGTCTGACTCTTCTTTCTACTTTTTTTGTGCAGAAATCGAGAAACTGTTGTGCCTAACCAGGTTGATTTTTTACTTTATCGAAATACACAGGCCGAACGCAAGCAATGTTCGGTCATTCACATCCACGGACGCATGCATGTGTTTTTCGTGTTACAATGAAATTAGACAAAGAACATGGTGCGTGGTCGTTGCTGATAACCGCTCTTGCCTGCTCCTTCAGGCCATCTTCTTCATCCATTAGTATTCGAGTTTTACAGAAATAGTTACAGACAAGAATTGTTTTTAGTATTCCAAACAACTAAATGACCGACAATATTTGTGTTTGTCGGCTATGAACCTGTCCCCACTGTCGGAGTTTGTGACCTTCACCGGAGAATGTCAAGGACGTGGTCCCCACAGCCCAGTGGTACGTACTACAAGCATGCCACACGCGTCACCTTTGTCTCTTGATGTAGGCTAATAAATGTAATGCATTTAATGTAAACCACAACCACAACAAAATGGAATCTCTATGCCAATTTCAAAATTCTGTCGTATCTTCTTTTTTCGCATACTTTCAATTGAAATAAAGATTGAAATTAAACTTTCTTGATGTTCAGTGCTACACAAAACAAACTTCCGCTATTAGTTCTAATGGTGAGGACATCTTCAACTGAAAAAGATAGAGAGTGGAAGTGAAACCAAGAATATCAAATTATTTTTATATAATATTTGTAATATTTGTGTTTGAAATAACAGATTGAGAAAGATTCATTTTTACATGAAAGCAATTAAAAAATTGATTATTTGTTTATGTTATCAACAAGTAGTCTTTTTCTGAAGCACAAAGTCACAAAGTACATCTACTTCTATCTTCACATGTGTTCATTACCTTTTGTGTGGTAATCCAACTTGCAACAATTCTCTAAAAAACTTTTCAGACTTGACTTTAATCTGTCAAATGTCTAATTTGCGATGGATATCAATGATTCTTTGCATATCTTTAAAGACTCTATCTTCATAGAAGTTTAAAAATATCTGCACTGGTTTTTTGGTCAAATAAAATAAGGAGAGTAACATTGGACACTTTAGACGTACACACTTTAAATTTGATTAGTTTTACATATTTAATTTGCATTTGAAGCAAAGAATATTATATATGTCTTAAAAGAGGAAATTAATATGATTTGAGATTTAAGTTCAATGAGAACATCATTATATTTAACAGAACAATGTGTTCAGTAAGGAAGTGGTAGCATGCTAATCACTGAGTGTAGTTCATCCAGGCCATTGTGGTGCAAGAAACTGTTTGTTGTCACATAATCTGGAGGTCACCAGGGTTGGAAGTGCTCTAAGTTTGAGTCTGAGCCTGAGTTTAAGTGTGTGACCAATGTCAGAGACAAAATTCATTAATTCTAAACATCGTTTATGCAATAAAGGTAGATCTTTATTACGTATTTTACGTTATTCTCTTTGCACACAAATAAACATGAAAAAATGCTGGGTGGAGTGAGGATAGAAATTTTTTACGTGGCAATAATAAATTGTATAAGATGGCCTCCAACAGCTGGGATCAGAGGAGGGAGGGGCGAGCCCCGGAACCCCTCTTGAATCCACTATTAGCTCTGCATGCACTGATGTGCTAACCATGTTGAGTGGTTTTTTTGGTACTTTGTCTGGACTTAATCGTATTTCGTTGCCAATAATTTGATGCTTATTTGACTCCACCGCATCACAATCAAATTGTTTTCTTTTTCGTAACATGAACCCAAGTATTCACTATGAATTTTAGGTGCGAGTGATGTGTTCATTGAAGGATCACATTTTATGGTATCAATCACTCTGACGATACTCTCAATTAGAGAGAACTACAGTAGAACAGTATCAACAACAGTAAATAAAGTTTGAATAATTAAGCGGGGCGGACTTCACTCTCCCGGGGGATTGAGCTGCTTTGCCTCACGACTCAAGTTACTTCTGATCTGTTGTTTCAGACGGAATTCAGAATAATCATTTCACAGAAACGACTAACGCTTTTGTAGCAAGGCATCTTCTTTCTGTAAAACGTTTCGAAATAGGAGACTTTTCATTTGTTCTTTTTATCAGGATATATTAAATTTTAAAGCGAAAGAGAAATGTCATCGAGTAGGTTGCTGTTGTTTACGTTGCTATTTCAATACGTGGTAAGTACAACCTTCAAATTTACTGCAGATATGCACAAAAAGTAATTTTCCAAATGGTAAAAGTTGGTTCGAAAATTTTATGATGTTTCATAAAAACCCGTTCATTGCATCAATCAAATTCAGAATTAAAATAAAAATTTACAAAATCAGCAGTAGTAACAAATGCACAAGTCACTGAAACCTGTCTTACTACATCCAGCCCTCGGTGGTTACTGCAAATTCATGGCTTCGATTTTGAAGTTACGTACCAATATGCAAATTATAGCGATATTTAATCCTCACCATCAATGGAAACACAATGGATTGGCTCAATTTGACAAAGTCAGTGGCGTAAGTCAATGCATGAAACTAGTGATTCGAGTTTTTCTATAATTCGTCTGTTTCTGCTAAATTCTGGCAGAATCCTGCCAGCATATCCGGAGAAGAGCAAAATAAAAGATTGTCGCAGTGGGAATTGAACCCAGGACTTCTTGATCATCACTATCACTTTACTGACTGTGCCAGGAAGGTATTTGTTGGACAGGAGATTTCTAAAGTGAGCTTTTATGCACCACTTCACATTTTGGATTTTTATCATTTCTAGAATCAATAGAGCATTACTTTACAAAGGCCATGAAAATTCAGACTGACAACTAAATGTTGACTCAGCTCAATCAGTAGAGCATTGGCATGATGATCATGATTAAAATGAACATTTGGATGGCAGAACTTAGTACTCTCTTTCAATTGCCACAAAGAGTATATTTTATAAAAAATGTTAAATGAAATCAAGCTCTTTTTAAATACAGTATGCAAGTGAATTAAATTTAAAGTGTTTATTTATCCTCCCTGAATGTTTCTGTAGTACATCCACTAACATTCAGAATGTATTGGTCCATTTACCACTGTAACAACAAATTGCTGGTGCTAGAGTGAAACATGACTTTTTCATCTGGCTGTCACGTGATGTCACATCACGCTATAAAGGTTAATTTATAGTTAAAGGCTCAGAATTCTACACTTCACGTTAGCTTTGTCTTTTGAGTAAAGAGTTCCTCTCATCATCAATCACATTTTGTCACTACACTACATTCTACCCAAAAACTGCTGAACCCAAAATGTTTTCCCAAAATGGAGATGCACTCTGTGGAATTCTATAGAAAAACAAAAAAAAATCCAGTAGCAAAATCTTACCACCAATAGGAGTTGAAACCATACTTTACCTCCTGTGATGGCTTCACTATGACGTGTATACATGTCTCTGTTTCAGACGGTGATTTTCGGGTACAATGCGCTGGCTGGAAAGAACGCGGTGACAGGGCGTTCCATACCGCAGGTCGTGCTGCTTCGTCGGTTAATCACAGGTTACCGACCAGGCAAGGAGGCCACCATCACCGTCGTCTTTAGATCCCAGGTCAATGTCTCCATCCGTTGGTTCCGTCAAGCAACGGACCGCCTGCCCAACGCAGAGATACCCGACATGTTGACCATTGAAGGTGGGTCACTACAAAGGCATCAATTGCTAGTCTTTGTTAGAGACTAGGAAATTCTCCACAGAGATCAATACACATATCCGACAATCTTTTTGATAATTTAAAAAGTGACTGATTTGGATGAATAGATTTTTGGGAGTGAAATGTGGTAAAATGTGTGAAGAACATCCAAAAAGTCCTATTTTATCACGCAATTCTTGTGAATAACTTTGAGTTTTTCACGGTAGGCAAACCTGCCCGATCTCTCTGACAGACAAAAATGGAATTTTTAAGAATTATCATAACTTAAATTTTGAAAGTAAGGGTTATTTAATATTTCTCTTGCTAGATTGTTTGTACGTCATCAGATAATAAACAAGTACAATAGCAAGGAGTAGAAATTCAACTTCAGAATGCGAATCGTGGAAAATTAGATCAGCTCAACAAAGTTGCTTGAAAGAAATGGTCAACCGTTAATGGTTTAACCGTTTCATATAATTTCCGGGCATGAGACAAGACATGTTTTTCGATAATGCGATGTTATTAATATCATATTAGTTTCTAAATATTTCAGTCACCCCTGGGAGTCACTTACACAAACCCATATCCGTAGCGTGTTGTTGCTGTAGAATTCAAAGTTTCAAATGACACCAACTGCTGAAGTTATTTTGTTTGTTAAATTAACCAAATTCTATAAATTTTTAGCATTTAGGTAGGAAAAGATATCTAATAAAAAGAATTAATTATTTCCTCGTCGCCTTGTTTTTCGTGTTTGTAGGTAAAAACAATTATGCAGTCTCCTCACTAACTTCTGGCCTTGTTGTGGCTACGTCCCTCACAATCAAGGAAGTTCCAAATGACTACACCACAAAATTCACGACTGTATTTGACCTCAAGGTGAGAGACAACTATAATACTTACCATGCAAGACACACTGCGCATATGTACCTTTATCACGACCACAGTCACACATGATAAATGCGAGCTCACGGACTTTCCTGGTACTTCATACCTCATTTACAATGGAGCCTGTGAAAATTTTGGCACACTCAGAAATCTATCCTAATTCAGTTTCACAGTCAAATTCAGAACAGCTGTTAAGTTTCATTATTTTTCTTGTCTGGATGGATTGAACCAATCTTAGTTATGTTCATCATTCCATGTGGTTGATTTCAGCCTTTGAAACATGTAGAAATTTATCTCAGCAAGTTAGGTCTAACACCAAGTATGACTGGAAAAATCTCCATTTTCATCTTTAATAAGAAAGTCCTCCTGCATGAATGCAAGAGGCATACCACCAGCCACGTAGCAAGTGCCCGCTGTGTTGTCCTATCCGTGGGGGGGGGGGGTACTCAGGTTGAGTACTCCCCAGCTGTGGGACTGAGTACCCCCCAGCTGTGCAACTGAGTACCCCCTTGGCCATGGGACTGAGTACCCCCCCCCAGCTGTGGGACTGAGTACCCCCTTACTGTGGAACTGAGTACCCCCCTGCCTGTGGGACTGAGTACCTCCCCCCATCCACAGCTATGGGACTGAATACCCACCTGACTGTAGGACTAAGTACCCCCAACAATGGGACTGAGTACCCCCAGCTGTGGGACTGAGTACCCACCTGGCTGTGGGACTGAGTCCCTTCTGGTTGTGGGACTGAGTACCCCCCTGCCTGTGGGACTAAGCTCTCCAGCTGTGGGACTGAGCATCCCCTGGCTGTGGGACTGAGTACCCCCTACCCCTGGCTGTGGGGGACTGAATAACCCTCAGCTGTAGGACTAAGTACCCCCAGCTATGGGACTGAGTACACCCCCGCTGTGGGACTGAGTACCCCCTGGCTGTGGGACTAAGTACCCCCATGGCTATGGACTCAGTCCCCCTGCTGTGGGACTGAATACCCCCCTGGCCTTGGGACTAAGCCCCACAGCTGTGGGACTGAGTATCGTCCTGCCCCCTGGCTGTGGCACTGAGTACCCCCAGCTGTAGGACTGAGTACCCACAGCTATGGGACTGAATACCCCCTGGTTGTAGGACTAAGTACCCCCCAGTTGTGGACTGAGTACCCCCAGCTGTAGGACTGAGTACCCCTGGCTGTGGGACTAAGTTCCCTGGGCTGTGGGACTGAGTAGCCCCTGCCTGTGGGATTGAGTAACCCCTGGTTGTGAAACTAAACCTCCCTGGCTGTGGGACTGAATACCCACCTGGCTGTGGGACTGAGTACCCCCCAGCTATAGGACTGAGTACCCCCAGTTGTGGGACTGAGTACCCCTGGCTGTGTGACTGAGCCCCTTCCTTGGCTGTGGGACTGAGTACCCCCTGCCTGTGGGACTGAGTACCCACACCACTGGCTGTGGGACTGAGTACCCCTGGCTGTGGGACTGAGTAGCCCCTGCCTGTGGGACTGAGTACCCCTGGTTGTGGGACTGAGTACCCCCCAGATATAGGACTGAGTACCTCCAGTTGTGGGACTGAGTACCCCCAGGTGTGGGACTGAGTACCCCCTGGCTGTGTGACTGAGCCCCCTCCCTGCCTGTGGGACTGAGAACCCCCACCCCTGGCTGTGGGAATGAGTATCCCCCTGGCTGTGGGACTGAGTACCCCCTGTCTGTTGGACTAAGTATCCCCAGTGTCAGTGGGACTGAGTACCCCTGGCTGTGGGACTGAGTACCCTCCCCTCCAGGCCAGACCCCCACAGACCCCTCTGGTTATGTGTATGATCTGAGGACCCTTCCCTGTGGACAGATAGACTCACACCTGTGAAAACAGTATTTAGATCACTTGAAATTTATCTTATGTGTGTGTTGCATTAATAACCCCAAAAAACCCGGAATATTCTGGTTTTGGAACTTACAGAAATAGAATAAAGTCGCATTAAATGTTGTGTACTAGAGTACTATAAAGCTAACATTTCAAGTCTTCTAGAAACTCATCCAATGTGTTGTTAAAATGCTGATTTCAGTAGGAGGCGATTTACGAAAATTTAACCATTTAAACAAACCAACAAAAGTTGGTCAAAAGTCAAACAAATACCACATGTGGCAGCCCCTGTGTTCGCTTCATTGACCTGTTAAACCCAATTGAATTGCAATCAACTGCAAGTCAGCAGATGCATTTTTCAGTGGACCATCAAAAATTATTCAGGAGAATAAAATACACTTTAAATCCATAATTAACATTTTGTTCCGAAACATTTGCTTTTCAATGATCAGAACTGCAAATAGTATTTTAACAAATATTGCCATCCATAGCCATCCATGTTGACCATAATAGAGATTAGCATTTATATTAATGGACAATTTGAAGCATGAAGGAAAACTTTCTCTTTGAAATATTAAAATACGACAACAGCAGATTTTTCAAGCTTCACCAACCGTTTCATATGAAATCATTCCCTAAATCTGTCAACAGAATGGAACACAGTTTTTTATCTAAATAAATTGCTCCTTTAAACAATTAGAGGAAATCAAGAGAAGAGGAAATGCTTAAGCTGGTTGACTTCATTTGCATTAAATCAATTTTGTTTTTGAAATACTTTTTGCCATGACAGATTACGTTACACAGAATACAAATCAAGTATATTTGTAAAAAGTTACTGGTAATTTCCTGCAAAAGAGACTTGAAAAAGGCTTAATACAATCACTCAAAATTTTACACACACATTCAATTTCCTGAAAAATTTATTTTAACACTTCCCAGCAAGAAAAGATATATATCTGTGCATATCAGAAATTGTACTTTTCTGAAGTATTGGTGCACATATATACTCAGGTACTACAGACTGTGTGTTTATGATGCATGAAAGAGAATATTACAGATTTTGAGTAGAATAATGGGACCTTCAAAAGCTATGACAAACATGAGCATTAATGTCATTGGCAACATGACTGAAAAGCTTGCCAAAATCCCCAAAATTCAGGTTATAACTTTAATGCATTCATTAACACATTCATGCATTGATAAATGTGCTCATGCATGAAAGTTAAACTTAGAAATATTGTAAATACTATTACATTAAATACAAATAACCACCTTTTTGAAATTTGATTTACTTTGTGAGCTGTAGTCTGATATAGTACTTGCTCATCAACAGCAGTTACTGATGATTTTGTTTGACCTGGGGGTGATAAAATGTCCAAGAATATAGCAAATATAATATTTGCAATAAAAATGTCTCTTCTTATTTTTGCTAGACATATTAGTCTTCACTACTATGGTAACAAACTTTTGTCTATCCTGCCCCAAAGATTATCACATTACTTCAAAACTGAAAATGATCAAAATCTGCAATCAATTTTTTTATTAACTTTTCTCTCAAATTATTTTTTGAAAAATAGTTTCTGAAAGGAAACCTAAATATTATTAACAACAATTGCATCCAATGATAAAATAATACATATATATAATAAAACTAATTACATAACTGCTTTTGTCAAAGTTATCACTCCTTTTATGCAGGCCCATCTACCTAAGAAAAAGAACTTTTTCAAAGTTGCAAATGAAATAATATGCAGTTGTCCATTAACAATAGAGATACATCTCAAAACAGTTAATACCAGTTTGCTACCTTGTCCCCAAACATTCTGTGTAGTTTTATATACACTATTCCATGAATTATTAGAGAAACACTGGGTGAGGATGATGACAGTCTAAAATACCTCTCGCAGGAAAAGGGTGAAACAAAAAGAGTGAACCACCAAGAAACGGACAAAGTAAACTCAGGGATTATGGTTGATTTGAACTCCGAACACGCTCGTAAAAATGATGTCTTGGTATACCTGACTCTATCGTGCTTTATCTGCCACACTTTTTGGCACACTTTTTGTCAAGAAACTTTTCAGCGAAAACCTTCAACGTAGAGAATATAGGATTTTAGCAGATTTTGACTCAGCATCAAAAGTTAGAAGTTGGTCACCAACCCCCGAACCCCCCCAACCCCCCAACTGGATATAAAGTAACTTGGTTTTTAGCAGATTTGGACTCAGCATAAAAAAGATGGAAGTTGGTCACCAACCTGCATCCCCCCCCCCACCATCCCATGGGGGTGGGACATGGGGAAATTTGCTTTTTAGCAGATTTGAACTCAGCATCAAAAGTTGGAAGTTAGTCACCACCCCTGTACCCCCATCACTGGACATAGGGAAATTTGGGTTTTAGCACATTTGGACACAACATCAAAAGTTGGAAGTTGGTCACCAACCCCTCCCCCCCCGCCCGCCACCTGACGGGGCGCCTCGTTTGTTCTTGACGTAAGCTGACAAAGTGAACTTCTGTGTTTATTGAATTTTGATTCGTTTTTTTTTTTCGTCAACATAACCAGGACAACAATATGGAGTACATGTTGGATACTATTTTAAATAAAGTGACGGATTATCAAATGGATTATCTGGATGGAATACATTGGATACGGATTCCTCTGCCGACCTTGCCGTTTTCACACGGAGGGCGCTTCAGTGTTCGGTGCGGTTGTATCCTGGACTCGGAGCGCAGCAGTTTCACTGAGCAGCTCAGTCTGTACAAAAACTTCTTTGAGCAGCGCCGACCACAAACCAATAGCCACCTTCTGAGTGAGAGCCTTGGCTTCGCAAACAGGGAGAGAGGCAACTATGTGGACAGAACAAATAGGTACATCTAGGCTGTATTAGACAAATTAAGATAACTAATGTGATTTTCAGGGTTTGTGAAAGTTTCTCATTAACTATCTCCAAAGCAGTATGGAATTATTGTGAATACATGTGATTGGCAGGTTAGGCCAGATTATGTTGGTATATTATCGTTTGTAAAGGTTATACGTGAAATGAAATTGATAGTTATAATTTACAGTCATATTGACAAACTGTCTGACAGGTACATCTACCGAGCGAGTAGAAAGCTGCGAGGAGCGGGAGGGAAGTACAAGTACGAGATGTCTGTGACGGTACAAAACGCAACGAGGGAGGATGAGGGCATGTACACCTGTAGGATGGAACGGGAGGAGGACAGGGCCTATGTCAGCAGCTGGGTTACTCAGGGATCGAGGCAGACTAGACCGACGGTGGAACTCATCTTATGTGCTGACAAACCGGATAAGAGGCAGAGAGGCTCCAGAGGTGAGTTTCTAGACAGATGTGTACCTTGGTGTACAAGAGTAGACCAGTAGATTTACTTTTCAACTTCATCTTTGAGACACTGCGAAAAGATGTTCATTAACAAACTTCACATGCATTCACGTAATTTTATTAAATCCCAAATTTTCAAGATCAAATGGCTCAGAGGTTGTGAGAGGGATGACTTGAATGAAAATACAAAGTGGGAGGGACTAAATCGAGCTTTTTTAAAATAGAAATTGAAACAAAGTGGACTGATTCATTCAATAAAACTGTGCTGATTTAAGGTAAGGTTGTGAACATGAGTTCACTATCTGAAATGGTCTGTGAAATTGGTGATATCACTGTGAAAATGTATAATGATAGACAGATGCCTATTTATTCACTAGTATTATTTGATAGAAAATAAGTGCAAATAAATACAAGCAGGTCACCATTGGTGTCATGGTAATGTCACCAAATCTCATAGTAAGTTAGTTCAAAGTGAGGTTACCATCCCAGCATTTTGAAAAATTTGAAAGGAAAAACCTGAATGAAAACGGAATCTGAAAGAGTTGTCGAAGTCACCCTCAGTTGGAGGTTCATCAATGTGCTCATAAAAGTTATGCAATTTCCGAAACGTGAAGAGCATCAAGATTCCGACATTAAATTGTTTTAGTTCTGAAATTTCTCTGGGGATAGAGTCTTCAAAAATGTTCAAAGACTTATTGATGTCCATGGAGATTGAGACATTTGACATATTAAGGTCAAGTCTGAATAGTTTCCACAGAGAGAACTGTTGTTAGTTGGGTCACCACACAAAAGGAAGTGAGTACATCTGAAGGTAGAAGTGTGTACATTTTTTGTGATTCTGTACTTCACAAAAATTACTGCTTTTTGATAGAATACACAGATAATCCATGCTTTTATGAAAATGAATCTTCCTCAATACATTTTGACTGTTACCAATCTTTCTTGAATACAAAAACATTTTATCTAAAAAAATTGATATTCTTTGTTTCACGTCTACTTTGTATCTTTTTCACTTTTAGACGTCCTCACTGGTAAAGGGCATTTCTTTATGAAACAAATTATTAGCGAAAATATTCAGAGTGAATTTTCTATTGGGTCAACTGACAATTTTAACAGAAGATTGATTCAATTCTGATTGTTGTGCTTACGAAATATAGTTGAAAACTAAAAGGGGACAATTTGTACTCAATTGAAAATGTTTGGCTGAAATTCTCATGTGTAAATACATTATACTGTACCTGTTATTTGCAGTCAAAGTGCCTATGGTTTCCAAGCAAGAGACGTGCTTCAGATGTAGAGCGTTTGGACATCCACTGCCACAGATAAAAGTTTACAAATCACGTATGTTTGGGTGTTAATTTCCAACAGATATAGTGCACAATACAGAAATTGTGGAGAGATGTCTCCACAATTATTTATTTCGCAGTGGGAACATCTATTTAGGCGGACAACTAGAACGCAATCGACTGCTTTGAAGAAGTTATGGTGAGATCACTCTTTCCTTCTTTCAGGTCGAGGTGTGGTGGGATCCCCGCTGAGGAACGAGTCGATGCTTCTGATCGATGAGCACGTCAACGTACCAGATGGTGGACTCCAGGAGACCACCTATACCTATCTAGAGCCCTCCTACCACGACCACAGCGGTGACTACAGGTGCGTTGCCAAAAACTCCCTGGGAGAGGCATACGTCGACTTCAGGATAGAAGTAGATTAGTGAAATCCTGAACCATTAAGTTTGCTTGGAGCCTCTATCACTGGAAATAATAGATATCTACTCGCATGCACAACAATGCTTGCAACAGTATAATTTGACATCGCGTTTTAGCACAATTCATTCGGAATAACACCAGTTTAAGACCTTTTTGTCGAATGCAGATGACAGTGACTTAAAAGAACCTTCACAACATGCATCAATGGTATCGAGAAGAATTACAGTCTTTAAGGAATTTTGACTCAAGTGAGAAAAATTAAATTGTATTGTCCCAGTAAAGTAGCCTCTTCAGAGTTAAAAAAAGTTACAATCAAAATCTTTGTATTCGGAGTTTTTGTGCCGAATAAACATTTGCTCTTTGTTGCTAATTCTTGTTTCATTATTAAAGAATTTTAAGGACAGTTTCTATTTGTAAGATAGACCTTTTATTTGGTCAATGAGCAGTGCACACTGGTGAACCCTAAATGTACGAAACTTACTCAATTATAATGTAAACTGAAACTACTCCGTGTAAAGCGAGAAAAACTAGAAAGTCCTCCTGCGTGAACGCAAGAGGCCCTGGCTGGGGATACCCATCCCTGGCCAGGGTACCCCATCTGGCCAGGCAGGTACCCCATCCCTGACCGGGGGGTACGCCCATGAACTGACAAACAAACTGAAACTAATGATTTCACTAATTTCAATCGCATAGCAAACGTATGGCACCACAAAGTTGAAACAAATATATGGGATTCAATCTTGTTTTTTTGTACTTTCAATTAATCGGTCTTTATTTAATAGATAAATGACTTCTTCAAATTGAGTTCAGTTTTCATCTTGGTTTCTCCGTACCTTCTCCTTTCTAATATTACAGTGTGAAATTATCCTCAGACTGAATTTTCAGAGTGAGACTTCAGACTTGAGGATTAATGAAAGTACACGTGTACTAGTGTGGTCTATTAACATTTACAAATCATGCATATTTGTAAGAATATGCAGTACAAATGAATCGCTAATACTATTTAGTCTTAATGCCCCCTCAAATAAATGTAATAATCATTAAAATCTTAAAGAAGAGAACAAAATATTTTTTAAAAACTGTTCTTTTATTCCAAAATTATTCTAAGTCTCCAAATAATCTAAAAAGAGTAAATGCAGTTAACAAACTTCTGGTTTTGTCATCTTTACATTCGCACAGACAAAAAGTTTTATTATTATGCTTACAAAAAGTTAAGTTCCATAAAGTTATCAGATGGGGGATTGTAGCAATATGTCCATAATTGGACCTTTTTCATAAAACATCATCTAGGGTATATTTGTTTTCATGTTTATTGGTTTATTGTGCATATTTGCACCACACCTCATTTTAAACGTCAAAAACCCTGGGGACAGTGTGTCGGGAAAAGCAGTTCTTGCGCTGTTACTTGCGCTTAAAACACCTACGTCCTCTAAGACAGAAGTGTTTTTTAAAAATAACACCTACGGCTTAGGGGACGTAATGAATTTTAATGTTTACGTCCCCTAA
>JBCAUG010076794.1:0-22629 GCA_038406175.1 Haplosyllis leylae | reverse complement strand
GACCGTATCTGAGTATTATTAGTACACCTAAAAGACCTCGCAGTGGTATGCCTCTTGCGTTCACGCAGGAGGACTTTCCTGTTTGTTACTTAGAACCTGAATAGAGAAGAGTAGAGACCGAACCTGCGGGTGGTGACTGGGGTTGGAGGGTAAGAAGGACGTAAGTCTTTTGTGGAGCCACTGATACCCCTGTTTTAGACTTATACTGATATCTGCCATGGATTCCACAGACAGTGCCATTGTCACCAATGTGCAATGCCTGGCTCATATTAATCTCCAGTGCAACACCTGCTTACCTCTTGGTGACGATGTACTTGCAAATATATATCAATATATCAAAGAGCATTGGTGCACCTTGTGCCCACGATGGAGCACATCACATCCTAACCATCCTAACCACCCTGACCATCCTAACCATTATTATTAACAATTTATGTTACTAATGTGTACCCGTCTTGCTACGGAATACTAAAACAATGACACAGAATAGATGGGGGAGGGTGTGGTTTAGACAAAGTAAACTTTGAGACTTTATAACTAGTGGAAAGGTCGGGAACAGTTAATACGTACTAAATATCAAACTTTAATAACACTTTTATTTGGCTCTGAAAATCGGTCAATCACTTGAAATTATAATACCTCCAAACGTGACCTGATTGAAATGCCGCTCATTTCTGTGACTTAGGACTCCTACACTGATATTTGCACCAAGTTAATTGCTCCGAGAGGTAAGTATGATTTCGATCTGCTTCTTGATGTATACTCTCTGATTATCATCTTCTGTCGTCTGCCATGGTGCAAACGGAACGTAATGGAAACCTCAGTAATTATGATACACATTATGTTTTGTTTTTCTAGTGTTTGCTAACATATTCGAAAGGCATTATTACAGGCTATCTTGTCAATTATTCATGGATAGGTGAAATCTTCATTTGCACTATCCATGGAGCAGTTCACTATTCATGGATAATGTAGCATTATACATGGATAGAGCAGAATGAATGAACACTCTCCATGGATAATGATAAATGAATTTGCACTATCCATAGATAGCTGAATACATTATGTGTGGACAAATTATTATTCACAGATAACAGATTCCAGTATCCATAGAGCACTTATCTAATTCAACTAATTAGATGAATTCACGATTGAATCAGTATGCTGAGAACACTGGCTTTCGGTTCATTTTAGAGGTTTTGATTCAAGTTATATAATATTATATATAATTCTTTCATCGTTGCCCGTCAAAATGTGCCAAACGCGTCTGTTCCTATTGGTTTTAAACTGGACTTATGAAAAGATTTTGATTTTGACCTTTCAATGATTGGCTCAATAGAAACGAGGGAATTTCAGCGACACTTGTGGTACAAATGCTTTATTAATTTGATTGTTTATCTACGCAATTACTTAAGATATTCCTTTATCCTGATAATATTTTTAAATATTCTTTATCTTTTAAAACCAGAGAAATTCATCAAACTGAATTCACTAAAATTAGGACCTTTAGATCAATTTATATCAAAAAATAATGAACATTTATGAGAAATGGGTTGCGATGATAACATTAAAATTACCACAGCACCATTGTTTATTTATTTATTATGTGATCTCTTGTCTGATTCGTCTAAATTCCATAATCCCTAATTTCATGAATTAATTTCAGTGCGAGACCGTCTTTTTCATTGACACTGGACATTGAGATAACATCACACCTGATTATGGCTGATAATTCAACTGTGGAAACTGAGACACATGATCCATTTCTACTAGAGGCTGAAACCTACATGACTTACAAAATATTAATATTCATTGCAAGGTACTGGTTTCCTGTTCTGATACCATTTGGCTTAGTTGGTAATACTTTATCGTTCTTAGTGATGATCAGACCAAACAATAGAAAAGTATCAACGTGTATTTACATGGCAGCCATAAGTATCAATGATAATTTAATGTTGGTTTCTGCGTTGCATGAATGGTTAATACGTGTTGTGATTCAACGCAGATGGTATGTATTGGAATGCAGAATTAATTGTTATGTTGGCTACCTATCTTTACAATGTGCCACATATCAAGTTCTCGCCATGACAACTGATAAATACATAGCTATTAAATGGCCTCACAGAGCAGCTGCTTACAGTACTCCCATAAGAGCAAAACTGATAATTTTAACCATTTTCTGCCTTGTCATTCTGTATAATTTACCTCACTTTTACATCACAACATTAATGGGAGGTAAATGTTATGGTTATTCAGTTAAAGGCATCCTCACTAAAGTTTTTTCGTGGTTGAATGTTGTCCTTAATGGAATGATACCTTTTACTTTGTTGATTCATATGAATTATGTTATTGTTAAAACAGTAAGAAACAGCAGGAAAATGTTCCAAAACAGCACTGGATCTACTGGGACAGATACAAGACAAAAATCTATGAAAAGTGCTGAAAATCAACTAACAACAATGTTGCTGTTAGTTACTATGTTATTTTTCATTCTCGTGCTCACAGCTTACATGAGATTTATTTACGCAGCATTCGTTGCATCGGATACTCCTTCCAAATATGCCATGTCCTTGTTAATTTTTGAAATCAGTTACAAGCTCATTGTCACCAACAGCGGAACAAATTTCTTTCTTTACTGCGCCAGCGGACAGAAATTCCGGAAGGATCTGAAGGACATACTTTGCTGTAATGAGAGATTGTCTTCTTCATCCATGGATTCACGAACCAACGCAAATACACTCAGAACAAACTCATGTTGAATCAAACATACAATGTAGACAAAGTCTGTATTAGTCATTTGTGGGATTGTTCTCATTCCAAACATCTGATTCAGATCGTTTGGAAATATCCAGATAAATCAAGGCCAATCAATGATCAATTTCAGAAGTACTCCCTGTTTGCTCATGTTCTGGGTGTTGTATGCGAATGTGTATCTAAATATATTCTGTAATCATACGTTGCAATTCAGAGGCTCAAATCCAATTTTAATTGTTTGAAATGCTTAACAGTGTTCTGAAGTGTGGTTGTGATATAAATGGATTTGAAACATTTCTAGGAGTGAAGAATTTTACTTTGATGTCTCGCCCACTCTACCCCATTTTCCCAAATATTTTTTCACGCATCTTTTGTACATGGTTTTCCAACACAATTTTCCCACATGTTTTTGCATACATTTTCCCACATACTTTGACACATATTTTTTCACATGTTTTTCACAAACTCCTACACATTGATGGATGCCCCCAACACATGAGAAAATCATACAAGTAACTGTCCCCTCCAACATGTTAAATGTCCTCCACTCATGAGTAATTCCCACATGTTAATGTTCCCTCCATGCATGAGTAACTCCCACACATTTACAAGCTTTCCAATGTTTGGCCCCAACCACCCTACATGTTAGTACTTTGGACAGTAGCGGTTTTTGAATTCACGTGCATGCACACTATCCCATCTACCTGTAAAAATGACCAAAAGCCACCCGTCAACCACATAGGTAGCATTGAGGAGCCACCAATAATGATATTTTGCAAATATGTGTTGTAATACTTTCCAAAGAACACAACGAACCCAGGCTGTATATACCTGACTTTTGTCATTTGATCTATGTCATCAAACTATTTTCTGGCAAGTATTTAAGAATAATACATTAAAATATCAAATATGTTTATATCGAACCCAACTAGGTGTGTATTAATTAATTACAGTTCGTAACTCAACAGATTTTTCTGGAGGGTTTGACAGAGCATATGGTTAAGATTGTTTAATGAGACCAGATTTATTCAACATTGACATACAAGCTGTTGTTAGTCCAGAAGTCTGTGATATAACTTAGACAGTTACAACATTTGAATGTTAACGATTAAAATAAACATGTTTCTTGTCGTTGTTAAACTGGTGGAACGAATTTACAATTATTATTTCATCAATAAACCTTGGTAACAATGTACTACCTTCTTTACTTAAACTAAATTGGTAAGCTAAGTAAATGAATAAAATCTACATATTACTTCAAATGCTTTACGAATCTGTGAATACAAAATTACACAATACAAAGAAGGTAAAAAGATCCTATTGTTGACAGACCACATAGGGAAGCCTGTGTCCTGACTTTTGTGTGCGTGTGATTCATTTCACAACTGGGTGAAGGGAGTGCTGACCATACCTTCTCCCAACAGTTAACCCTCTTTGATCATTAACTGTTGATTGGTACATGGTCGGTTAAAAAATGTGCACAGAATTATTCCAATCTCTGCAGAAATGTTCTAAAGTCATATGTACTAAATCAAAATTTCATGCTGAGATTTTGTATTCTTGATGATCTGCTTATTACATTAGAACATTTCTGTGGACATTGAAATAATTCTGTGCACATTGTTTATATCATGCACTTGGGAAGTTTGACACATAAATGCATATTTTCAATGCAGTGAAATACTCATGTTTGCTTTGTCACAAAGTTAAACCTTTTTACTAATAAATAAAACAGTATAAATGTCACAGAGGTTGATGTAAGTCATGATGTTTGTGGATATTTCATCACAGGCAAATGAGAGAGCAACACAGAAGGGTGGTACTTGGCGAGCATTTCTAGTTAATTCTGATTGGTCACCTTCACCATCATCAATGTTTTATAAATTATCCTATTGGTCAACTCAGTGATTTTCTGTTTCCGCTTTACCCTCGCCAAGTACTATCCATTTCAAATGACAGAATAGATCCGAAAAGAAACAAAAACTGCACATCAATTCGTAAGCAGTGGAAACCAAAGATGATGCCATGACGTTGGTCTTAACATGCTGGTATGTAAAATGACGTCACTAAATTCGAATTAGCAGATTAACCACCGTCTGTTTACCATAAAACAGCCAGACTGTTTCCCCATGTCTCGTAGGAACCCCCCAGTCAATGATGGTACTTGGCGAGCATTTCTAGTCAATTCTGATTGGTCAGCTTTACCATCATCAATGTTTTTAAATTATCCTATTGGTCAACTCGGTGATTTTCTGCTTCCGCCTTACCCTCGCAAAGTACTATCGATGACTAAGTTGAGTCTAAACGAACCAGCAATAATTCATTGGTGACTCGTCAGCCACCTGTATGGTTGACGGACAATTTTTGGTCACTTGTTTTAGCAGTTTGAGGAATAGTGCACACACATGTGAATTCACACGTGGAGGGACATTGACATGTGGAATTTGCAGCCAAACATTGGAAAACTGTGTTCATAAAACTTTAAATTTAAATAAAGGTGACAGGGAGCATTGGCAGCTATATATGGCAGCCATCTTGAATTTTTCACATGTGGAGGGACATTCACATGTGGAACATGCAGGGTGGTGGGGCCTGAACATTCAAAAATTCAGAATATTCAGAAAATGTCAAGTTCAAATAAAGGTGGCCAGAAGTATTGGTAACCATGTTAGATATAATATATGGTGGCCATCTTGAATTTTTGTACAGAGGCACCTACCATGTGTGGTACTAATGTGCAGGGTATTTGGAAGCCTCTACTGTACAGACCTACTTGTGTGGTTTATGGATGCTTATTTGGTCACTTGTTTTGGTAGGTGAAGGGAACCAGCATACACATAATGTGGTATTAATAAATTTCTGTGTCAGCCATTATGAAAAATTATATAAAAATTGGGTCCTAAATAGTAATGGCTGGTCTTATAACTCAATTACTGAGCCCCCACAAGTTTGGGTCAAACTGTTCAATCATGTCAATGGAAACATACATTTCCAAATCAACCATTATAAAAAGAAACATACAATAGGGTCCTAAATGGTAATGGCTGATGCAACAAACAGCTATCAATTACTCAACCCCCAGAAGTTTGGGTCTAGATGTCCAACCATGTTGATGAAAACATACATTTGTGAGCTGGCTATTAAAGAAAAATCACAAAATTGGGTCCCAAAGGGTAATGGCTGGTCCTACAGCCTCTTATCAATTATTGAACCCCCACAAGTTTGGGTTAAGCTGTCCAGCTATGTAGATAGAATGATTGGAGAAATTTATCCACCATAGGACATTGTGGAAAGTGATAAGAAGGTGATGGCATCTGGTTTTCTTTTTGTGCAAAATAGCACAAATGTATTGGGATATATCTGCTACATTCATGAAGTCTCATTTAGTTTTCAAAACCTATGTCATTCATATATGTCATTCTACAAACTTTCCCCTTATGATGTAAATAAATTATTATTATTATTATGTAAATTTCAGTATAGGTATGGACTGGCTACTGTATGAGCTACCTTAGTGAAATTCTTCACTTGAAATTCTTCACCTTGATATCTGAATAAATTTGTTTGTCAGAGAAATCATGAACCAGTGTAGTAATTGCTGAAATTTTTTAGGCATAGGCGTAGAGTTATATATACCCTTTAACTTAAAACCCTTCAGTTACCTTAAGAGTATCTTTAAGGTAGTTCTTTACAACATTGACATCACAGCCATGTGTTCAGGGCCAGAATGTTGGCAGTCAAGCCTCATTGACCATTTGCTGCACATTTAACAGTGGTCAATTACAATGCATTCTAATGGTCAGTGGAGCATAAACCTTTTTTGGGAGACAAAATAAAACTTGTAATTTCATCAAAATCTTAATTTAAAAATAGAAAGATATTGAGTAACTCAATAATTTTTATCTGAAGCTATCAGTTTTTAATGTCTACAATGTTGTGTGAAGTCTTAAGAAGTTTCACCATGCCAAATTTGAGAAAATTGCAGATTACCATTGGTTTCAATGGAAAATTTAGCCATCTTTGTAGTGTGATTACTTGATAATTGGCTGGTTAATGTTGCTGAAACTTTCAGAGATATTTTAAAATATTATGTTCTTCAAACGACTGCTGAACAATTTGCAATGTGTATGTTGTATCGAAGTACCTTAAGGGAGTTAAATTTGTTATTGAGTGAACCTTATAGGGGCAGAACATTATGAGCTTACAAGTTTTGGACGCACATACACTCGTAAGGATTTTATGACTGCAAAAAGTCACTTTCGGTGAGGGTAAAAGAAAGGTTCTTCAGTATTTGTTAAAGCACGATAATTGGTGCTTTATTTTGCATTAAAGACCTAAGCATAAACTTAACACTGGTACTAGACACTGCTACACCGGCAGTATCACGACGTCCTTTATATCTTTGAATTTGTGCGCACCCCAAGTCAATACAAAATGCCGTCAAATCTCTAATCACTTTTGTAGATCTATTACAAATGCGTTTCACTCCATAGAATAGTTGGCTGTGATCATTCTGGTTAAAGGTTTGAAATAGAATCTCTAAGTTGAATTTCAAAGGAATGATGGTTTGAAGGCTTTGTTGCGTCTGAGATCTTTTGCAGCGCTAATTATGAGCATGATGTTTGTCACCAACAAGACCATTTCTCTGAAGCAATGAAAAACATGTTTGAAGCTGTTTTGGTTTTGACATTGTGTTATTGATACAGAATGCAAAGTGAAGCTGCCACAGACTGCCTTAGTAACAGAAACCTGAATAAGCATTCAAGCCGAGACACCCTGTAACTTCAGCAGATATTTATGAAAAAATCAGTCTTCGGGGGATAACTTTATTTCCTCCCACTTGTGAGCATACATGTATGTGTCACATTTGTAATACCGGCTGAGGTATATTAGTGTATTTGTGAGCAAAAGGGATTCTTAAACACAGTTAACAAAAACAACACAGGAACTTAATGGTTCATAATTCGATGCGAGTTGCGTGAAGGTAAGTGTATTTTAAGATTATTATTACTGCTAATAATAATTGTCCGTTCTAAAATACTAAGGCAGTACCCGTTATGTGTATGTTGTTTGATAAGTATCATAAGTTAGGAAATATTTTCCAGCACCTTAGTTGCAGAAATAAATTTGCAAACAGTTTTAATTTTGTTTTGTAATGATGGTGCACTACCTGAAGGTGAGGTCATTTTACTCAAAGATGTTTGATTTATTGGCGTCAGTTGATTTTTCAACCATTTGTTTTAAAGTTATTCTTTCAATGAAGTAACTTTCCATAATAAGATGTGTGTATGATGGTGGCAGCACCCATCAATATCACACATACTTCTGTCTGAGTGTCATACTGACTAATTTATGCTGGAGGTGCAAAGAGATTATTTACCTTCAGCAGAACTTATCCCCAATAAGTCTTAACTTAAGGTTAAAGATTCAAACTTTTTATTGTTATTTTGGTTGCAATCATGGTATTTTTACTTCTGCGCAGCTCAATGAAAATTGGAATATGTTCAAGCAATTTATTTCATAGTACGGACAACACCACAATTAGCATTTAACAATTACATTAACAGTATGTAATAAAAATAACATATTTACAACTCTTTTTAAAAAGTGCTTCATAATGATAGTCATAGGTTTGTTTTTCTAAGCCCGTAAAATTGTTTTCCAATAGAAGAAACGCAGTTTCCCAAAATTGTCAAGTAAACAGAAGGCCACATTACGATTTGCGAGAGTAAAGTATTACGCTTTGGGATAGGAGGCTGGAAAGTATCCAAAATTTTAATCACAAATATGCGTTACCCCTATTAGGCGTGGTAGTGGTGGTTCTGCGCTTTTTATCACTTTTTAAGGGACTTGGCTCTTATGTTTTACACTTTGCCAAAGCTAAAACGGACTTGGTACAGATCCATTTCAGCTGCTTCAAAGTGACTGTTTTTGAATGCCACAAGGTCTTCAATGGAATCGCCGTCTTAATTAATGAAAGGCTTACTCTTAGAAATAGCGTGGAGGACTTATTTTATTTCATTATCAAGAACTACTAGCTAATTTGTACAGTTCCTAGTGGGCGGCTCCATTTCTTCACGGAATGATGGAGTACTCTCTTACACCTGATTAGTGACTGAGAGTTGATTAGCCAAAAAAATTCTTAATCTTGCTGCAAAATATGTCATTGCATGTCATGATTTCGAGGTTTGTCACATTCTTTTTCATTTTATCGCTTCTTCATCTTTTAACTAGACACATAATTTCAAATTTGAAGCTCGTGAAACAGTCATTCAATGGACTACCTCGTGCGGTCTTACCCCCAACCAGACGGTGCATCTGAACGCCTGCAATGTAAAACGAATTCTACTTGCGATTTTTGTATTATTTTGGAAATGATGGTGTTCTCAATGTTCAACAGAAAATTTTATCCATTTCTCGTAAAGGTTACAAGACAAAAGCAAAAGATCTTTTGATATATTACCACTTTTTTAAAGGTTATTGCCTGAGATACCAAAAGAATAATTTGACAATGTGATGTCACTGATGAGAGTTAAGCACAAATTTGTCCAAACCGAATTTCGGTGCAAGTTGTAATATGAAGAATATTGGACAGAACGTGATTTTTCGGGTCTTACCATCCTCATTGTTAAAGAGTGTTCTTTTGTGTGATGTGAATACAATAGATCTAAATTCAATTATTCTACCTTTTTTAAGTTATAAGATCCCCTATTTAGTATTTTCGGCACATTGTTAGGCATTAACAACGCTTGCTTTAACACTCCCACTCTTACTGTTGTATTACAATACAGTATACAACAGCCGAGGTAACAAATGCTAAAGCTTCGGTGTTTTGCGGAGACAATATTCATTCAAAAAGACTTCACACAAACAGTGTAATTCACCATGATATTTTGACATTAAAATAAAATCGATCAAGAACGTTTAATAATAGGCCACACCTAGTAACCTGCTTCTCTGATCTACGTAGATGTAATCTGGGGAGATTGTAAACAATGAAGCTTGCCATTATGCTCACATCTGTACAGCTGTAACTTGTGAATGAACTTTCTAAATCGTGCATTAGAATAGTTATCCATATAATTCTTAACTATTTGGAGGAATTCAATTGATATGTCTTTTCACCTTACTTTAGTTCCACTGGAGATGAGTGATTATTCCTATGGCTTCGTAGATACCGCTGAAAATTATGAAAAACAAGTGAAAGCAGAAGTAAGAAGTCATTACACTGATGGCAGGTCCTATCAATTCATTACTGTTATCATGGAAATTTAAATTTGGAGACCCAACTTTTAAAGAGACTTAGTAGTGCCATTCACAAATTGTTTCGCCGTAGCTGAAGGTGGGTTCGGTGAGGGTTTTTTTTGAGGGGGGGGTGAGAAGAAAGATAACCAAGGCATCAATAGGCAGCTCTTTCATTTAAGCCACTCGTAAAAGACATTCTTGAACACTAAAAATTGCGTTGATCTCAATGCCGGGTAAAAGTCATATAATTATGACACCATCTGTTCGAAATAGCACATTATTACTGCCTGTTGTCAATTTTGACATTACATGGATGCTGTTGAGTAAAATTTTATTTACACAAGAGTTACCACAGAACACATGAAATGATTCAATTATTTTAATCACCTAAATTTGGTTCTTGTAGTTAACACCTTTTGTTTGTTCAAAACGAATTCTATGGTCAGAAACTTAGTCTATTTTCGAAGAGCTGTAAAAATAATAGTAGCCAGAAAATCTGCACCAATAATCATTGTATTCTAATGGCAAAATGCATCACAAAACGTCAATCTTCATTCCAGTTACTACAAACAATAGAAAACACAGTTTAAGGTTGCTCAATTTATTTTCATTTTGATACAGGTTGGACACGGTTAATTCGAACACGGTTAATACGAAGTTCCACTTAATTCAAATTTTTTTTTACCACACACTGTCTTATCAGTTAATGCTAAAATGCACTGTTAATTAAAATTTACTATTTCAAAGCAAAACCTTGCCGATGAATCAGTTCGAATTAACTGTGCCTGACCTGTATACAGGTTTGGCCCAGTTAATTTGAACACGGTTAATTCAAAGGCATGCTTAATTCAAAACCTCTCCCAAGTCTTGTACACAACCCCTGTCTTTTCACTTTTAAAAAATACTGTTAATTTGAACAGGGTTAATTTGAAGTTTCATTAATTTGAAAGGGATTTCAAGATTAACTTAATTCGAAGTGCTTGTAAATCAAAATTTTAGGGAACTTAAATTGACATTTATTGTAATTCAAAGGGTTAAATCAAAGTTGATCTTTATTCGAAAAGTTTGAATTAGAACACAGATTATTAATTGAAGTACTGTAATGTCTGACATGTTCGACATAAGTCTCTATTCTTTTTGTTACAACAGGTGCAGTTCGGGTTTAACTGTCTGACATGTTCGACATATGTTTAGCTACTGTGTATAATTATGAGCAATCCTATTGTTCGACATGCTCGGCAATATTTGCACCTTTCTGTGTGGTCATAAATGTGTTACTGTATGTTGATATTGCAATAAACTGTGTTTATAACACATTCTGCATCTTAATGTTTTATTTGTAATCAAAGCTCAATACCTAAACACCTACAAACTTCAAAAAACTAATGGAATATAAATACTACTTTCAAGCTCTACATTTGTGTCATTTAACCATGAAGCCACATGAATGCCTTTTCTTCTCAAGGCATGCAGCAATGGGAAGCTTGGCTAAAGCTCTTGGCTATTTGTCATGTTATCTGCCAAGTACATTTCACCACCCTTTCAAAATGGATGACAAAGACTTGCTGGTATTTTTGTGTGGTGCTCTTCAGATCTATTTAGAATATTGGAATTCAAGCTGTCCTTTTGAAGAGTACATGCCAGATTTCATGAAGCAATCACATTCTGTATAAGAAGAGTGTCAACACATCATAACTGAGACTGTGTCTCTTCTAAAACATATTAGAAGTTGCCAATTTCTCTCCAATGTCAACATAGTTGAAGCTATGGATGAACTGCATAAATTGAATGTGGACCTTATTGCAATTTTACATGAGTACTTCAAAACCACTATCTGGTCAGAAAACATGGTACAATTTTAAATACACATACTGTACTATACTGTACTGATATTAAAAGCTTTGAAAATAAAACCTTGAAACCAACGAATATTTACAATTGTGTTTTTATTTATGTCAAACAATTGCAAGCAAAAATATATACATAGTAATGGTATGCATGTCAAACATGTCAAACAATTTCATACATATACATATAAATAATGGCATGTATGTCGAACATGTCAGACAGTTACTCTTGTGAAGAAAACAATGGCTCAGAGTCCCCTGAGGTTGATGTCTCCAATGAACTAACTTCACTGTTATTCATGTTCATCACTTTGCCAATTGCGTCATCTAACTTAATTCTTTTTTGGGGTCCTTTCCTTTTGCTGGTAGGTGGTCGTTTTGGGGTTGAAGGTGTCGCTGCACTTGTAATTGGTCATGGCATTACTTCATTTCTCAATATGGCAGACACAGCAGCTGCAGATCGTTGAGGTCATTTAGGTGTTGATGTGCAACCTGGCATTACTTCATCTCTCAATAGGACAGACACAGCAACTGAAGCAACAGTTGTATCAATGGATTCCAGTTCCAAGTCATCTATGTCTAATGAATCCATAAGAGATATTCCTGTCACATCACTGATTGATTTCATTGTATTAGATACAGATTTAAAGTAGTCCTGCATTTGCTTCTGCTTGTTGCACAATGTAAACTGACTTCCAATGACTTGTGTCTTCAACTCCCCAATTTTATCTGTAGGCATGTTGTTTTGCCTGAAGAATGCTTTCTGTTGGTCAATAATGGCCAAAAACTCAGTTCTTGATTGTTGTAGCAGGTATGTAATCATCATCTTCCTCATCCTCAGATTCCTCTTCTGTATCATTCTCTTATGAACAAGATCACCAATGTCTTTATCCATCATGGGCTGGGCCACAGGTACCTGTGGTTCACTGGCTGCATTATCATCAAACTCCACATCACCCAACCAGTTCTGTATTCTTCTCCACACCTCTGGGGGTGGGGCAACAGGTGGCTCCTCAGGTTGAGGTTCAGGATCTAATCCATGGTGTTTGAAGCCTGCTTTGTGAAAGCAATTCTGGATAATTGTGGACAAGGTTTCCCTCCATGCAGCAGCAACTAGGTTTGTTGCTGTGACTATGTCCAGCTTCTTGAGAAGGGTAAAGGCATCCTTGCCATTTGCTGCACATGCTGTGTACTTTCTGTTAGTTTTGCCTTGTATCTCAACTTGGCAGAAAGAATGATACCTTGGTTAAGGGGCTGTACAATCGATGTAGCATTAGGTGGCAAAAGGAGGAATTTAATGTTGGAGTACACCTGCTCCTGGACCTTGTGGCTTGATGCGTTGTCACACACATACAGTACATGGCGGCCTGCCCACCTCATTTAATTGTTAAATTTGGTCATAATTTGATGGTGTATATCAGCCGTCATCCATGCCTTCTTCGATGCATACCAGTCAACAGCCATGTCTTGCACTCTCATTTTGTACTTCTGTTTGACATAACAAGGGTTCTTAGCTTTACCTATGACAGACAGCTTTCTGCAATCAGATCCATCCATGTTTGTGATCATAAGTAATGTGACTCTGTCCTTAAGTTTTGTGGAACCAGCAGGCTTGTCATCAGCAAAGCAGTATGTTTTGTGTGGAAGACACTTGTAGAACAAAGCTGTTTTATCACCATTGTAGATATCTTTGGGCGTGTAGCCTCGAGTTGAGGGATAAGTACAGTCTCTTTCCAGGTTTCCAGTTCCTCTGCAGGGGCTGCCGACTCTTTGCTACCACAGATAGCCTTGTTGACAATGCCATATCTCTTTGTCCACTGGTGGATAAATGAACCATATCCTTCCCAATTTTCATGCCCAAACTGCTTGGCAAAGCTGAAAATATAGAAATATACTCTAGTTGACTGTTATGTGGAACAAGTCAAACACATTGAATACAGTTATATATGACATATTACGGTTAACATTGATATATATATGTCTAACATGTCGAACACATTAAAGTACTTACTACGTAGCCTTTTGAATGAGCACTTGTTTGCTCAGAGGTAGAGCATGAGGCTAGATCTCATGTCACTAAACCAAATGTGAAATGCCCTCTCAACCTGTGGTAGGAATGATTTATGGTTTCTCTTTGTATGGAGTACTTTGCCTGCATCCACCACCTCCTGTAATTTACTTTTCTGCTTCTTCCAAGTGGAAATTGTAGACTGACTCAAATTGAACTCTTTGCATAGATCTACAGCTTTTATGCCATGATCTAATTTGTTTAATATATCAATTTTTTTTTTAAGTGTGTGATCTTTATGTTGACGTTTTGGCTTGGAGCAAGACATCATGTAGGTTTCTGTGTACTAACTGATACAGAGGTGTGAGGTGATATTTATACAGGATGGGAATCTGTTTAAATTAATGGGTTTGTTTTTGATCTTGAAGCTGTCCACAAAGTTAAGATGGTTAATTGTTTATACAGCTGTTGTTCTACATGGAGCTCATGCAAGAGATGGTTTTGAGTTTCACACTAATCTATGTTGTGGCTTCATGAGAAAGTAGTTTTCAAAGAATGTTGAACATGCCAAACAAAACAAACAAGTTTTAAAGGCTTTCATTGAAAATATTTATTTATAATGTCAAACATGTTGTACAACCACAAAAATACATGAAAGGACACTATATTGTAATCTGAACTGGGTCACATTCTAATTTAAACAGATAATCTGAATAAGCCAATAATCCAAAGAGATAATTCGAAATTAGTCCTAATTCGAAGCCTTAAATCGAAGTAGATCCTAATTCAAAGTTTCTTCAAAAGTTTGAATTACAGGCATAACTGTAATTCAAAAATCTGCTTAATTTGAAGGGAAAAGCTCCCATTTATGCACTTCGAATTAACCAGATCTAACCTGTAACCGTGTCTGACCTGTAATTTCATAAACATCTCATTTCATGCTGAAATCTCCAGAGATTTGGCTAAAAGACACCACCGGAGCTCACAGCTCTGCATAAAGTCCACTGGACTTCTTGTTGTCATTTATTGAGTGGCAAGCCTTTCCATACACATATTTACCATCTGTGTATGCAGATAGGTAATAATTTCAGTCGGGTTTGTCTGTTTGTCTATCCATTCAGGCTATAACTTTTGAACTGCAAAAGTTAGGAACTTAATTTTCAACATACAGATACATCTTGATGTGATTAAATTTGAGTGTCAAGATCATTGGATCAAGGTAAAAGTCAAATGCCTGAAAGACATTCTTGTTATTGGCAGGGGTTTAACCAACGAAAATTCTCAAATAACACCCAAGATATAACAAATATGTTTATTTGTTATCTATTTCACCACATACTTAAAAAGAATGCTTTCTTGTGTCAAGGTGCAACTGAGTAATTGTCAATACTAAGGTGAATGTTGTATGATTCCTACTCCTCTCTTGAAAATTATGTCCAAATGTTAGAATATGCTTGGAAATAGGGATATCTTCAAACATAATTTGTTCAATGTTAACACTGAAAATTAAAAAACACTCAAGTCTTCTTTCAAAAAATTGCGGTACTTAAACCCTGAGCCAAACAAACAGTAAGAATAAAAATTGCTTCATTCGTCACGCGCCTTCGGTGATTTTTTGCCATAATTTGAGCAGCAAAGTTTTTAAACATAAGTAGAAGATTTGGAGACACAGCGATTTTTCAACATGAATGTGCCATTGTATATGAAATTTGGTGGAGATGATTTTCCGGTACTGAGTACACCAAGGCGTTCGTTGGAGCAGGTAAGGCGGAGCTTCATGGATCTGTTACCAAAATGCGAGATTTCTTTCGGAAATCATCCTGAAAATGCTTGGATATTGAGAACTAGATTTTTTAAAGCATCACATGTTATTGAAATTTGACATTTATTGTAATTGATGCTAGTACAGTGAGAGTTCGAGTCGTTAAAGGTAAACGATTATAGAACTAGTTTCGAAGTACAGATTAAATTTCAAGAAATATTTAAAAGTAATATAATTTACATATTTTTATTCGTGGATTCATTAATCTAAATGTTCATTTTGCAAGCGCTTGTAAGACTATATTAAGCGTAAACGTGAAATTGATAGCTATAGATTTAAGATTTCTTTGAACTGTTCGATCGCGGTTCTTTTGATAGAAGTATTGACAAATACATCGGATTTTATCTTTGCACAGTATAAAATAAATACCAACTTTTTTGCCAGCTTTTAAAAAAGGCGTGGCAAGTTCTATCCCTTCAGCTAATCACGTAATTAAAACGATGTAGTATTTGCCCACGACTAACATTGAGGGAATTAAAAGTATTCCTGTTATGCCTCACTTGGAATTATGCCTATTTCTTACCTTGAAAACTAGAGAATTTTCCGGACCATTGTGCAAGTACAGATTTTGGCACTAAATATTGTAATATAGCCCTGAATAAAAAATATTACAATTTATCTAAATCTAAAATACATCATTATGTCACAGATTGTGTTGAGTATTGGGCAAACTGATATCTATCAGATTTTCATTTTAAAAATATCTTAAAGCTAGTTTTCATTTGAATGAGGCTATTATTTTTTTAGAGTGAGTTGTCTCCGGCACCGGTGTACATGATGTACAGCCAATGGAATGGACACGGTCTTCCAAGGTCAACCGGCCAACCAGCACAAAAGTTTAATCCATATGCCATCAGTTGCACAGACAAAGTTACAGTAGTTGAGGAACACTTCCCAGTCATATCTTGCGCTTCAGATTCTGGACGAAATTCAGAAAGGTTTGTATCTCAACATTTAAATTGTCAAAGTAACTTGGATCTAATGAGGACATTTGCCTCAATCAAGCTGCAAGACTATTAGATTGAAATGATAATCAAGATTCTGGAGCTTTCCAATGTCGTTTATAAACAATCGCACATTCGTAGTTTAACCTACTTTGACCTAGAAATCTGAACGGGCACTTTTGCCGCTTGTCTTTTTATTGCCTATTTAAGCCCCCCCTCCCCACCTGCAAAAACAGAGTCCAGAGCGCTTATAAAGGCATTTTGAAATTTCATCAGATTTAAGAGAGCCCCTTACCCTCCTATATCATCCACTGCACAATACTGGTAGACCTATATGTTTTAAATTTCAGGTTGATGCAACAACAGCAAGACAACAGAGGATGTTGTTGCGTCATTTTGTCAGTTTTCTTAATTATTATGGTTTTCTGTGCGATCGCTGCCGTGATAGTTGTCATCCATTTCAAGATCAAAAATACCAATACTAACAACCACGTTCGGTAGATGAGACATATTTTATCCATTAGGTTTATAGCTGAAAATCATTGGTCTGAATTTCCATGGATCTGTTTTAATTTTTCTTGCAGACGACAAATACAGGTACTCATGTTGATTTCTGAGTCTACTACTTTAGAAAACAAGATCAAGTACATATCATCAAAGTAACTCAGGATTACGCCTGTAAGAATCTAACCACCAGTCTTAAACTTTTGTTTGGTCTTTATTTCTCTCTGTTTCATGGTGGTACTTGTAGATATATTCTTCTCACCCGAAGACATTAAACATAATAAAGACATAAAATAAAATATTGGCCGCTGCAGCGCAAAATACTGCCCTCCATAAATGTACATGCAGATTTGTGTGGGGAAGTGTTGACGGTTAAAAGTGTGACAGAATCACATAGGGAACTGTGCAATTTTGTTGCGTGATGTGACGATACAAATAAAAAAAATTCGGATCATGGAAGTGTCTATTTGTTAGCATTAAGTTCTTGAGCTCAATTTTTGTACTGAGAGGTGGCACCATCCCCTAGTATGTTCTGATTGTATCAATGACTTACAGTGAGGCGTCAATACAAATTAACACTTCATAGACCAATAACAACGCTTTTTTATTATCCTCACGTTCGTGATACACCTTGCAACTTCTTGAATCGAAAATGGTGGTTGATACTGAGTGATGGTGTTTTAGTGTTTCCTTGTCGGATTACTTTGTAAAAACCGTTCTGTCAAATAAAAGCAATCGTTTTCTATTTAGAATTCATATCTTTGGTATATGACAGTAACACAGACCGATATGTATCAGAAATAAACGTAGGTGTGAGAGAATTTTCCTGTTTGACAAAACTATTCCAGAACTAAAACATTTTGTCACATTATTGACTAGTTTTTTTCTCCACAACACTCCCGTTTTCCGCGGTGTAAGTGATCCTCAAACACACTGCTTCCTTGTTTCATTCATATTTTTCAAAAGTCCTTCATTTCATGAAATTTACCAAAACATTTCAAAGTCCTTGTAATTCATCCGGTAATTGAAACTAATTAGCAAATTTTACACAACAAAAATAACATTTTCGACTAATTTATTTTTGCTTTTGAGTGTTTCTTTTTTCGTTTGAGTGTTCTCTAGGACACCTAACTCATAAGCATTTTTTTCACAGTGATTGTTGCTTGTTTTACTAGATACTTCAAACAAAGGCCGTAACCAATAGGATGCAAACATACGATATTTTCGTTTTTCTTTTCTCTTTTATGAGAAAATACACACCATCTACACACAAGGTATCCAAAATTCCAAAAATATGAATCGGATCCAAGAAGCATCGTAACTCTTTATCAGGTGATCAATGACTACAACTATTGATTAAGCAATAAATCAAAGGTTTGGAATTTGATATTAAACATTGGACGTTTGATAAGAACAAACACAGATTACTGACTGATATTGGTGCTGCTAACAAAGTGATTTGTCAAATCGTGAGAAGGGATTGGACTTATTTAGCTAAATTTTAATACAAAATCGCAAACATGAACCGTCCTTTCCTGAGAATTCAAAAGACTACAAAAGCTAATACTTTGTTGACCCAGAGATTTTGAGATGGGAATAGAGCCATGATTTATTGTTTTGGAGGATTTTTTCCAGCAAAGGCTTCAGAGATTTATATTTGTGAGGAAAGAAATTCTGATTGACACAAAGCATGACGGTGGGATCTTCACAACAAGTAAGTACCGAAACTCCACTAAAGTTAAATGCTGGCAGCAAATGGCTCCAGATTAAATCCGACATGTTACATGTAGAATGTTGCATTTGCACAAAAAATGAAAAGATACTTGTTATAGTCTAATTTACTTCATCCTAAATCTACCTAACTGTCAGTTTGTTAATCATGACAATTGTACAACATTTTGGGAATTTCTGGAATTCGAAACAAAAATCAACTTGGAAAGTTTGGTATCATCTCCCTTACATGTATGCACTTATACGGAAATTCATAAAACATAAACAAAGTAACTCACTATGGAGATTATCATAAGTAAATAGCAGCATGAACGAAAGATCACCCACTACAAACTTTTTGTATCGCAATTAAAAGTGCAAAGTACTTCATTTTTGTTTTTGATCCGTATCGTTCAGTGTAGACTCTGTCTAGCATACAATAACGTTGACAATTAAAACGTGTATGCAGTGTCAACTTCATCTGTTGACAATTATTCTTTGAGTACAATTTGGCATTTTGATACTACAGAGCGCCGAAGGTTTCGTTTCGAACCCATGAAAAATTTCACCACATAATGTATCAAAATTATTACTCATTAATTCATTGCAAAGGTTCCATTTAAATTTTCTGTGAGGTCTACAACAAAAATGGATTAACTCAAGGATTTAGTGATGGCTTTAATTTAATTTAATTTAATAATATTATGCATGCAGCCTTTTCTTGTTTAATGATTTATTTGAATGCAGAAAAACTTAACTGACCAAAAACTATGTAGATCTATGTTCCTGAATAATCAATTTCCCAAAACAAACTTACAGCCAAAATCAAAGTTCAATATATCGACGGTATCAATATTCGTCTTTGATCGACAGCAGCGTCTGTGACAGAAAAGGAAATTAAACATTAACTCACTCGCATTAGAATAAAACCATTTGCATTTATTCTGTAAAACAATCTAATTACCACGCAAAAATTTATCCTTGTAGTTTTCATGGTTTTGATTTTGGTGTAAAATGAATCACACATGTTACCAATATTTCAACCCAGAAGGGAGCATAGGATTCAGCTTTTCACACCTAGGGTGCCAACTGTAAATGTTGGGATCTTTTATTTAGCCTATTTGAATGTAGTTATTGGGTTCACAGAGGTACAGCAAAAGGGAAGCAAACAATAGATCTACTACCACTGTCACTCCTCCACGCATGCAGATTTGCATGTGGGATGATACAAACAACTTGATTCAGTATCAGCTTTTATTGCTTTAGCTCCTCAGATTGAAACAGGAAGTACATCTGAAGATGCCATACTGCAACAACACGGATGCTGAAAAGCTTTCATTAGATATTTAGAAGGCTCTTCTCTAGAATCAGATACAGGAACACACGAAATAGTTCCCCATTCCAGTATTCTCCTCTGCAGGAGAAGTTATTCTCAACCTTTAACTTGTAAAGAGGCCACTTTGAAGTTAGTTAGAGCGCATCCAAGACTAAAAGAGTTAGGGGGTGAATAAGGATAGTACTCAATACTTAGTATGCTGTTCTGCCCTGGGATTAGTCAGTATTAACCATGGACATAACAAAGTTGAGAGGGGGTGCAGCACATGCTACATTCCAGTTCTACACTGTATCATTCACAGGGGTGTGAGTGCATTCACAATGAGCTATTGCATAAGATAGGTAAACCCTTACCCTGTCACTCCCCTCGCCCAGTCAGGTGGGTAGGGGACCCCCGCCCTACCCTTCCGATCCATACACCCCTCCCCCTTATGACCAGGTAGGTAGAGACACCCCATCCCATGTCTCCCCTTCTGCCACCCCACATTGAAGGACCAGACAGGAAGGAAGCCCCAACCCACTCCCCGACTGTGGCTGGTCTAGAATTATCAGCAAGTCTAGGAGCAACGGGGACAGGGAACCATGGTTTGTACGCCTTATAATGTTAATGTAAGCTCTTTCTTTTTTCTACTTCTTGTCAACAATGCAAAGTAAATATGAATCCGTGTGTGATTGGTACACAGGCCCAGGAGTAGGATCCTCTACCTGCCTGGCTCTGGGAGGGCAGGGGCGGAGGGGCGGGCCAGAGGATCCCTACCTACCTACCTGACTTGGTACCCCTAACCCGCCACTTCCCCGCTGAGGACAGACAGACAAAAATGTGAAAACATGGGGTGGTCGGTAATAAAGTGTTCCACGACCGTGTTATTCATTTAAACACCTTACAGCAACAAAAATATATGACTACAATAAAACTTCTTTGTTTTCAATGAAACAGTGATTTTTTTTCACTGATTGAAATAGAAACATATTCAATATCTACATTAAGGAGATCCAACATGTAAATACAGCAATACTAATATTTAATTTTGCATTGTTCCGGAAGCAATCATGGAAAGTCGATGAGGTGGACTCAATTTGAAGTAATTCCAAACGAAACGGCCGTGGTTATCACCAAAACTGTCCATTTAAATCAATAATTTTAAAATGTCTCAAGGAACCTAAAAGTGAAAGTTCCTTTGTTTTCCAGTGATTTTCAACTACAATTCTTTTTGACAATAAAAAGTACAATTGTTTGTGATGACTTCAGTCATTATGCAGAAATCTTATTTCTTGAAATATAGATAATAAAAGAAAGCCTTCATATTACTAGCCATTCCTATCAATTGCGTTTTTTTATCGGTGGAAAAATAGGGGATAGTACCTCTGTAAGGAAAACAAACAGGTCGAACCCAATAGAAATGCTTCATTACAGACACACCTTTTTGTATGACCATTTATGGTTTTATGTGGACTGTCATAAACTATGATACTCGTTTGTATACGTAATTACATTAATTACATTACCTCACTTTACCTGGTAATGAGTAGAAGGTGTACCGACAGTGGCCCCTTCCTTATTCATAGGGGGTGGGTGGGGGGAATCCCAAGCCAGGGAGGCCCTCCCTACTTCCTAGTGACAGTTTTTTCTGCTGCTTCTTCTCCTGAGCTAATTAGACATCAGCCAGTTCTTAATCAGTGGAAGGTTCATCTAAGAGTTTGCCAAGTGTTCTGCTGGACAATTCACTAGACAGATTTCCTTATTGGAAAGGGTTTTCTCATTGTGTATTTTTAATATCCCAGGTTCGCATCTTATTGATAGGTCCGGTGCACTGAAAGACTCAGACTATTGAAGACACTTTCATTCCAGTTTATTGCTGATAAACTGCTAGTACTGCAAATAACAATCTTTAACCATCAGGCTAACTCGAAATAACCTTCTTTAGAAATGTGAGATTTCAACTCTCATAACATACAACAGATTTTAAGGTTACTATGGCACAATGTTTGCACCAGAGTCCCTTTACAAAGTACAATGTGTAGTGCTTTTGCAACAATATATTACCATGCTCCCTTAGAGTGGTCAATAGATTCTGTGGCTTTGTATTACCATGAATCCACAAACCCGTGTTCAGGATGTGTTATTCTCTCCCTCAATCCACTTCTATCAACTTCTATCAACTAGGTAAAGAGTTATACTGTAATCTGTGACCCCAACCCACAGACAATGTATGAAGATGGTTAAATGTCCACTTCTATCATCTAGGTAAGGAGTGAGATTGTTAATAGTTTTTCCAACCCACAGACAATATATGAAGATGGTTCTCCCTGAAATAGGTCAGTGTCCACTTCTATCATCTAGGTAAGGAAAGTTCTAGTGGCAGGCTATACCTTATACAAAGGACTCACAATCCACCTCAAGTTGTCAAGGTTCCTCTTTGGCAGGCTATTCCTGTTACACAGGGCACACATCCATTTCTG
>JBCAUG010076683.1:0-22633 GCA_038406175.1 Haplosyllis leylae | reverse complement strand
CTAAGGATGAGTACTGCCCCCCCCCCTTCCGGGACTTGCTACGCCGCGGTCGGTATGCCTCTTGCGTTCACGCAGGAGGACTTTCTTGTTTGAACTGATTTTCTTCTGAATTTGTGAAGAACTTCAGAGATTTTCTCTACGGTACAGCACAAATTGGTTGGCCAAATCCCCAAAGTTGTGTTGAAACCAAGTGTGAAATTGAAAGTATTGGTAGAGACATTAGAAGGCCGTGTAAATGTTATAAATTTTCGGGTAAGAGGCTTTACTCTCACAAGTTGTAACCGGCAAATGGTATTGTGAGGAGTTACATTCAATTTCATGGCACTTTGACTCCAATTTCTGCCAACTCTGGCATATTTTCTTCAGCACAATAGTCAGAAAGAGCGTGCTTTTTTAGAAAATGAAAGGATTGCTGAGATATAGCATAATACCATGCAGCTTGAAATGGAAAATTCTGTTTCTAATCATAAATGCACCCATAGAGTAGGATGTTTATATATTACATACTTTATTACCGAATTCAGTGGTATTCTTCTCATATCTTTCTTCTCCCGTGTTTTTTTTGTCATGTGAAGTAAATGCTGTGTTGCCAGATTGGAATTGATACCATTCGGTAAATGGCACCCAGTTCTTGTGTCGCGCAATTCAACGATGTCGACAAATCTGCAAGATATATGTTGCATTACATAACGAATGACTTACGTATTAGAACATTCATCATTTAACCTAATGTTGCGTCAAGTCAGTGCAAAATAACCGGAACATAGATGCGGCACGTTATTTACAAAGCTTGATAGGATTTGCGACGTCGAGTTTACCCTTGAGCCAAGCAATATTTGACTGGGACCTCAGCCAGTCAGTGCTGGGTTTCCATTGCATAGTTCCTATCGAAGTACATTTCCCCGAAAGAAAGGCATTGTATCATTTTCGAATGTTTATTTAACAGTTGGGTGCTGCAGGGACTAAACAGTGTAAACTTCATTTGCCTCGTTTGAAAAAGTCGAACAAAGTGTGTAAAAAGGTGAATTAAGTACGGCAATAAGTGCAAATAGATCTCTTTTGCCCAACCATCTTATTGATCTTCTTTTTGCAATAGTTACTTACACTAGGCCTAGTTGTTACTGTTGCATGGTAACTATAAGAGCCCTTTTTACACCAAGCGTCAATCGAGCTTTTTCAAAATTAGACTTGTGTAATTACTGTAATTACATGTAGATTTTTTTTGACTGAAATTGGTTTGTTACTGGTAAATTGTTAGACCTCGAGACTTATTCAGAGTAATGAGACAATATCAATGATCTTGAGAAAATTTAAATGCACTGAAAATGGTTCATGTGCAATGACTAAATTTAGTCAAGTCCATTGTTCTTAGTTAACCAAATTCAGCTATAAGATTTACTGTAATTACGGGAATTCAGTGAAGTCATTTTGAAAAAGCCCGAATGTCAACGCTGCAATGACGCTTGCGACATAGCTCTCATTGAAATTAATGGATTCACTCCAAAATGGGTTGCAACCCAATTCTGGAACAACTCCATCTGTTTCCCTTGATTTCAATGAGAGCTTTGTCACAAGCATCATCGTAGCGTTGACTCTACATTGACGCTGACGCTTGGTGTAAACGGGCCTTCTGCGACCCAAGTCTGTAAAATTTCAAATGACTTGTCGTTTTTCCTTCCAGTCTCATTGTTGTGACCTAAAACTGTCCAAAATCAAATGCCATTCTCGTTGTAAAGTGTATTTCTTACCTTTCATCGAATAATGTCTCTGCCTGGAAGAAGTCTTTTAATATTGTCGGTGAGACATTTAACCTTATGCACAAGTATGAGTCGGTCCCCAGGCAAGAATACAGATAAATGAACATGTCGAATAAGTGTCTGGCTTCAGTGAACAATGGTACATACATCATTGCTCCTCATCTTAACAAAAAACACAAACACACTATTGTTGCGCAAAGATTTACCGACCTCTTTACGTTGTATGACAATGTATTTAATATGAAACATTAAAACGGTAAACGTTCAACTCATCGTCCAAGCTTTCACATTGTGTTTTGTAGCGTTTTAAAATCAGTAACGCACAACCAATCTTTCTCCTTTTTCAGTATGATATGGTGCGAATCAATCAGATTTATGAACAGGCTAAATGGGCGCTCATCTCTGAAGAAGTCGATTGTACGGAAGAAGAAATGATGATGTTTGCGGCATTGCAGGTAAAATTTTTCATGTTATCAGTTGTATTCGTGGGATCTTGCAATTAATTTTTAAGTATGTTTAGTTTTACTCAAGAAGGTGGAGCAGGTGACGTTGCACAGGGATGACCATGTACAACTTTTCCATTTGTTTGAAGGGTGACATGTTGCAGAGCAATAATACTTTTGTTAGACCAAAATGTGGCAATTTTTACATTTGATGTAACGGCCTTGCAAAGGGCCACAAATTACTACCTTGAAACAGCAAATTGGGAGAAAACTGTTTGAGACTGTTAAAACCGCCAAGAGACTCCAAGATCTTAATTATGATATTTGCCTCTTGAGTTAAAAATATAATAGGAAAAATACCTCCAACCGGGAAACAAATTGTACATTTCACCTACGCCTGATCTATTTTACAATCTCTTTACGACCACCCACATCATAAGTCCGCTCAGAATTTTGTACTCTTTAATTGGTCTCAGTAATTTCAAAAAACCTACTGAGATGCACTGGTGTCAAGTACTATTCTGTGTAAAACTGCAAAAGCCGATGAACATCTCACCCAGTTTGAACTTTAAATGCGAAGTATTTACAATGCGAAACCAACTTGATGGCCAAATTAGCTAATCTGATTTTAAATGATTGTAGTTCATGCGGAAATTGATGTGGTGGGTTTTTCTCTGGGTTACCCAACTTGAAATGAAATGAATAAAATGCGGAGTAAATAAACCCAAGCAAGATCTCTGCACCTGTACTCAGGAGTCTGTGTCATTTAACCCTTATCTATCAAGATAAGTTGTCGACGAACAGACGCTTGTGGTTTGGAAGTGTGCGTAGGTTTTTCTTGTATTGTTTAGATTGAGAGGGCGGATCAGACCCCGGGTGCCCTAACCTCTAACCTTGACCCGCCGATAAGGTCACCAATCACTCGGTGCGGTGACGTGACCAGTTGGTTGGGTGCCAGGTTCAAATCACCACGCAACGGTTCCTCATCGTCTCCCAGCTGTTCATTTGACAACTAATTATCCTGCGTCCTAATTACTGTTCTCGACTTCAAAATCAAGGAGTCGATTTTAATCAGAGTTAGTTTTCAGAAATTTTGGATTTCAATTTTATTTTTGTGGACTCCAAATAAAAATTATTTGTAGAACTCCCAGTGAGATTTAATTTGATAAAATGAAATTTATTTCATCGAAGAGAAAAGGTTTGGGTTTTGGATGAAAATGTTATTGACGTTTGCAATAAATTTGTTCAAATCGCTCTGAATGACGTTTTTGTGGCGATAGAAGAAAAAACATGACGCGTTGCCAGTCCAGATCAATGGCGAATGATTCCAACAGTTGTTTAGTATTGTTTATATGCAAAAGAAAGAGATAGTCATGATAACAATAAAATGCTTGAGGAAGGGTGTGGAGTGATTTTATTTGTGAAGACAAAAAGTAAATAACAATTTCCTGTTTCTACCCCTCCCAAAATAAACAGCTACTCAATTCCTCGTGACTGCGCACCAAACAAAAGTAATGGTGCGATTTGGTTTCACTCTGTTACTCAATTTATACTTTCTGCCCTGGAAATTGTCCCCAAATTATTATTGGGTGACATAAATCGCACTCTTATTTTTGGGATTCATATGGAAATTCTGTAGTTAACATTTAAATATGAACATGTCTACATGCAAAAATGCCTTTTGTGGTGGAAAAAGAGGTGCTTAATAAAAGAGTTTACTTAAGACATAACTGATCAAGCCATATCATTTTCACCGTTTTCTTTCTCAGACTGTTTCGGATTCCATGCAAAAGGTTTATTTCTTTAAGGTGTGTTTTTTCCTTGCTCCCGAGTCTGCCCTCGATGTGAAGGTATTTGCCAAAAGATGTACGATTTGGCAGCCATTCAGTTCGGTAGCCTGGGTCCATATTGTAAAATGTGTTAAACCGAAGACCACCCAAAAACCCGCAAGAAACTCACACATCTTTAAAGCTTCGTGGTTCGGAAACATGACGGAAAGAAAAATAAATACAGTACCCTCCCATTAAGAAATTCTTGGTGCTTGTATGTTGCGGTACGCCCTGTCAGAACGAGATAGAAAAAGTGCAAAAAAGTTACAGGAAAATGGTAATGTGTTATGTAATAACATGACTGAGGTTATTATGATAGATGTGTCCAGATGGAAAAAAGTGCGTGAACTACACAATGCGTAAGCAGGAAGAAGATGTAACCTCTTCATAAGCAATAAAATTATCATTCATATAACACATTACCTATTCCAAGTGCAAATCAAGAGTATTTCCTTTACATTAATGCAGTAAAAGGCACTTTTGTGACTTACTTGTCCGTACGTTATGTTCAGAATTCAGTGTCATAAACAATTTTGTGAGCGATCTGTAAGTGCAAAGAGATTACCTCTTGATCAGAATATTATCACGACATCCCATCCTTAAGCTTTTTAAAAGTTACTTTAAACTTAACTGGTGTTGCAAAGGCGATCACTGAGGACAGAGACCGACGGATTATTTTTGTCCTACAGGTTCATCACAGTAAATGGACTTTGTGAATCCCACAAAGATCAACTCCATGAAGACTGTCTGGGTTTAACAACGGGTCTGTTTTTTCCTTTCAGTTACAAGTGCAAGTCCAGAGCGGTGTACCTCAACCAGACTTAAACGGAACGACTCAGTCGGAGGACGACGTGGATGCGGCGCTGACGGATCTGCAGATGTCCCTGGAAGGATCCAGTATCTCCAAACCCGGAGACATCACACACATACCTGAGCTGCACGACTACCTCAGGTTCTTCAAGTGAGTGAGAGAAAAAGAAACCATTCTTAAAATCAATTAAATATTTATCTTTTAGGCAAACTACATCAGATTGTTCGATGAAGGGCTTGGGCATATTATGCTACATATAGTGCTAATTCAGTGTGTATCGCTTGAAAGGAAGACATGGACTGTCATATAGCAGTTAGTCAAACAAGTCAAATGATTAAGTAATAAATGTATGTGATGAGATCTGAATGCTTTACAATTTTAACAAATCTCTGAACTTTCAAAAAACATCAACATATAACTTTCCCAGGATGGACCGTAGCTCCTGTTCTCCAACTGTATTTCTTCCGAGGTGAAACTTAAGAGACTTTTCTTTGAAAAAGTGTGAAGATGTGTTTCTGTCGTTTAATATATAATTGCAATGACGCCTTTAAATTGTTTCACCAAATTGTTTTGTTTAAACGGCATGCCTCACTCCTTACCTTTTCATTCCGAGTATGAATACCAAACAGAATTCACTTTCAAATTGCCTAATTTTATACCAAGTTTTAAAGATTAATGTCACCTGCCCATAGGAGTAGACTTTTTTCAGTCTTCCAAAGTACTGTTTGATTTGGCACTATTGCAATTTTAGGTGCAGCACATTTACCTGTT
Organism: Haplosyllis leylae; assembly: GCA_038406175.1. NCBI lineage: Eukaryota > Metazoa > Annelida > Polychaeta > Phyllodocida > Syllidae > Haplosyllis > Haplosyllis leylae. Next base: position 17,022 of record JBCAUG010076683.1, on the reverse strand, counting down.
TTCTTTTCCCAATCCACCCGTACACAAGTTGTCGGAAAAAACATTTCCCTTAACCCATGCACCAAGCATTTTTTTACTTCTGCATGCTAAGTAAAATAATGATGTATTCATATTCATAAAACCGTACTTTTCAAACAGTGCAACAAGAAAACCTAGCTTTCGTACATTGCCAAAATGCAATGAATTTTTGTTTTGCTTTTTTTGGCTTGCGATTAAAGTCCAGCAATATTAGCTAAAGCTTTATTTCTGTTCAAACCCCGCTGTCCTGAGAAAAAAAACCATCAGTAAACAATTACCTGTTTCATTGCATCTTGACATTCATTGATATTCCTTCTATTTCAGGCCCAAGAAATTTACGTTTAAGACGTACAAGAAATATTACTTCACGTTTAAGGACACGCACTTATCAATGTACAGATCACGAGAAGAAATGAAAGACGCACCAATTATGAGAGTCAACCTGAGAGGTTTGTCTATTTGGTTTTTTTTTTTCCATTTGTGTTGCTGGTACATGTAGCATACTTTTCAGTTTGCTGGAGATGGAGGGCAGCGCCGAGTTCGAAATAGTTTGGTAATAAATTCATGAACAGTGTGCAAGAGTGAAAAGGTAGCAAAGACAAAAAGAGTCATGTCATTGGTAGTAGTACCAAAAACTGAAAATCATCTCAAAAAGTAAGAGTCTTTAAAAGACCAGTGGGCTTATTATACGTGTGAAAGGAACATTCGAAACAATGATCGATCAATGAAGAAATGAAGAAAGCAAAGTTTAACGTAGTTGGTAATACTTTGGGGAAAGTACCCGCAGAACTTGTTGGTAAACAATTTGTGTTTTCCTAAGTTATTATAAGAATATATCCACATTAACAGAAAAACTCAGCAAAGAAAATATCAACTATGGCAGACATATTACAGCTTGAACATTAAACTGCTCGAGGTAATAATTAGGTCAGACATTTATTTCAGCTGTAAGACATTCAGTGGCCTAGCTACTCAGGTTGTTACTGTTTGGTCTTCTAAGGATATTCGAACTACTTGGTTTAACCCCTTAAGTAAAGCGGGTTTTTCCCGTTGGTGGATTGAGCTGGTGTTTCGGTGGTATCCTTGGGAACAAGAGTTCTACTTCATACTTCACTTTATCATGCATGACTCCCCTCCTTCTGAAGGCCATAGATGTGGTATTTTGAGAATTGCGTTGTCAAACTAGGATTTTGGATAAGGAAAACGTTCTGTCAAATTTAAGAAGGAAATAAGTTGCCAGAGTACTTTCTCAAGGAGTCCAGACCTTCCGACAGATACTGCGTTTGGTTCTCCTAGAAACCCACCAAGAGGCCTAGATGTTTAATTTCAATCTGCGACGGATGTGATGAGGATATAGCTCTCAATTTAAACAATTTTTCCATTGGCATAAACATCATCGTATGCAAGCAACACCTTATGTAAACTTAAGCGTCCAAAAAGCACACAACCAAAATCATCCAGTGAAAAGAAAGGGTTAAGATGTATTATCTGCTAAATGTCAACCAAACTACAAGTAAACAAACAAGTATTTTTGGCCTGAGAGAGGATGTTGCCAAGTAAGAAAAAAAGAGATAGCAAAGGGAAAAGGTATCCACAGTGTACGAGAGGAGATCAACGATATGATAAATGCGCATCATTAGTGCAGTTCTTCAGCATATTCTATAAACTACAGTAATCATGTGAATATGACAATAATTCTATTTTTTCTATGGTGACATACGCGAATAATTCCGAAGCTGCTCTATGAGGTGAAAAGGACCATGGCATCCTCACTGTTGAAACAGGAATATTGTCGCCGCACTACAATCTTTCTGACGCACCCTACCATTCGTCTGTCGTTTACTAATTACTTTACTGAAAGAAAAAAAACGGTGGAAGAGAGGTCATTTCTGTAAAATGTGGTTGTGGAGAATGAATTATATCCGATTTATTTATCAAACTGAGTTATTTAATTAAGTAGCAAATCTTCCTAAAATACATTACACCGTGGCTAACGTGACGCCCCCTTCCCCCTTCTGTCAAGTTGAACAATAGCAGATAATGGGACCGGAAAATGTTCTTCTCAGAGAAGAAGGAAAACTTTGACCTGTAATTTTGCTATAAATGAATACAATTTTGAGTGGTGATCTGTTTTGCAATACATATGTCATCACATTTTCATAAAAATTTTGGGTACTGGTGGAAATTTATCAGCAAGTATCATTTTCACTTTCGTTTCCCATATATTTTTGTATGGAGTTTTATCTAATCTAGAATTGCAGTAACAGCCGCATACACTTTTGTTAATTGCCTCAGTAAATGATTTCAACCGTGGATGACGACTATCTAAATTGGCAAGGTCATTGGATTATCGTAGAGACTCGGGAATGGTTGTCTGGGTCATTTTTCATTCAAGAAACCGGACCAATCTCTAAACAGCAATCGCAAAAATATTTGTACGCTCCATGTTTGTTCTGTCAGTGTTGGAGAACACAAAGCAACTAGAAATAAGCTGAATTTGGACTCAACACCCCTTGTTATTTTTCCACGGAATAAAATGTAAATCATTGTCGCAAACATTTTCGGAATCAAGATGTACAGGGTGTATGAAAGAAAAAATGAGATCATGACAGAAAGTGAAAAAGTGGGCTGTGTCCTGAAAATAATATGTGGCATTGTCACTGTGTGCATAACTTGAGTTTTAAACAAAATGAAACTGAAAGATCAGATTCCTATTTGGTAGACTGTCCACTAATTTCCCGAGAAGATTCCACAATATATTTCTATAGACTTTGTTTTTGTATTTGTAAATCTCGCAGACTAGCTTTTAACTCTCAAATAACAATGTTGTGAATCCGTTGAATTACCCACAATATTTGAATGAGGTTTACCTTGTATGTAAATTACTATTTTATTAGGTTGTGAAGTGACTCCGGATGTAAACTTGAGCGCACAGAAATACAACATCAAATTATTCGTGCCGTCACAGGACGGTTTATCAGAAGTGTGGGTCAGGTGTGATGACGTGAGTGACAATTAATATTTTTAAAATACGTACCATGGTAGAAAAATACACACAAGCATATGTAACGAAATGTTTCGAGATACCTGTTCTCTATCAAACTAGTAATGATATTACAATACACATAATATGAAGCATGGATGTCAATACGTTGTTGCTGGTAAGCTGGCTGGCTAGGGTCAGCAAATTCTTCGAGTTGAGATGCCCGAGAGATTTCGAACTTTAGCACTTGGCACTAATATGATAATTAGCCTACCTTAGGGAGCAGTAATTGGTGGATATTTGTGTATTGGCTTTTGAAGACTTCATATTTTGATACTTCTCTCCTTGTAGGAAGGACAGTATGCAAAATGGATGGCAGCCTGCAGATTAGCTTCAAAGGGTAAAACTATGGCGGACAGCTCCTACGATTCAGAAGTCAAATCCATTCAAGCTTTCTTGAATATGCAGCACCCTTCAGATAAACCAGTGATCGCTCCCAGCGAAGTCAACTTCCAGGCAGAGGACTTCGTATCACCCCGGTTCCTCAAGAAACTCAAAAGCAAAACGGTTAGTGTCTTGTAATTACTGGGTAAATGCCTTGTAAATTAACTAAGGCAGTGAAGCATGTAACTTGTCTCGTGGTAAAAGGGGTGGTAGATGGTCCATCACGGAATTCGGTTGACACTGATTAATGTTCTATTCGGTGCTGCATCAATGGTCTATTCATTGGTATTTTCTGTTCTTTTGTAGCTAACAACAAGAATTTTAGAAGCTCATGCCAACGTACAGGGAATGACGTTGCTGGAAGCCAAAATGAACTTTATTAAAGCCTGGCAGGCTTTACCAGAATATGGCATCAGCTATTTCATTGTAAAGTTCAAGGGACAGAAGAGAGATGTAAGCGCAAGAACTTTTTAAACATAAAAAATGTTTCATTTTCTTTAGTTTAGCATGTTATAGCGTATAATAATATGTCAACATATGCATTTCTTCCAATTACATGTAGTATGATTATTCACAGTACTCTCGTGTGAGTATTATCTTTAACAAAAAAAATTTCCTCTTAAATTCCAGGAGTTGATAGGTTTGGCTTTCAATCGTTTGATCCGAATGGACATCGCCACCGGAGACTCTCTAAAGACGTGGCGATTCAGCAACATGCAAACTTGGTCGGTCAATTGGGAAATCAAGCAGGTGTGCAAATTGTTTATTGCTTTTAATTGTTTTGACCATCAGACATCAGTTACTCAATGATCAACATAAAACGTCACCTATATTTAAAAACTCAGCTGACATTCGTGAACCATAATGTCTAAGGGCTATGTTATGGTTTCAGGTACAAGTGAAGTTTGAAGAGGAGGATGTGGCCTTTTCTTGTTTAACTGCAGATTGCAAGGTTAGTTTCATAACAGTGTAAACAATTCCTCGTGACATTATTCGAAAGAAAATCAGAATTGAATTACTACATTGTTTGAAATAGCCGTTGCGGCATTTCGTTTATCCTTTGTTGTTAAAAGTGAGTAATTCTTCAAAAGTAATAAAAACAAGTACATAAATTATTTAAGAAGCCGACATTGCAAACATTTAATTTTGCCTAAATATTCAAGGCTTTCAAAATATTAAAGATGTGAGAAGTTACATGCTTTATTAATTTGTATCCAATCATTTGTACAGGTTGTCCATGAGTACATTGGCGGTTACATTTTTTTGTCCATGAGATCCGGGGACAAAAACCAAAGTTTGAATCAAGAACTCTTCCACAAATTAACTGGCGGATGGACATAAAACAAGGGGAAATGTGTTCATAGTGTGTATATTTATACGAAATTAGCGTTATTGCAAAATATAGGAATTTGTAGAAAATTTGTACATAGTTGTTTAAAAAAAGACTTTTTGCTGAACTACGGGGTTTTGTATTCTTAACACAACAGAGGTTGACAAAAACAGTAACTAAACTGTTGAATAAATGAAGTGTAGTAATAAACTTTAATGCCACAGGTACAAACAGTGTTGGTGATGCACTGTTGAAATATGGAAATATGAAACCTTATTGAAGAAAGTGGATTATAAAACGTGAATGAAATGTGATAGGGTATTATGAAATATTAACAAAGCGCATGTATTGAATACCGTACTTTAATATCGTGAATTTATTTGTATTTATTGTATTGTATTTCGTGCATAAATCAGAATAATACTACGATGAAGGAAATAATACCTTGTAACCAATTTCCTCTGAATGAGTATCGTTGTATTATTTTGAAAGATGCCGTCAGTATATTTTAGAACTATGCTGCCAATACTTTCGCGATCCATGGATACCTTGTAATTTGCATAAATGTGCTGTATTATTTTGAAATACCTTTGTGCTTTTAGCAATGTGTTTGTTTTAAAACAACAAAATACCTGTTTACAAAGCATCTGATTTTAGCCTTATTAAAAATGTGTGTTTTGTACATATTGTTTTTGAAAGAATGCCCTTTTAATATATTGTGTTATAAATTGTGCCAAAGTAATGTTAGTTTTGAGTAGCAAATAGGCACTAGGTCACATTTATTTTTCAGACCACATGGTCTTGTTTTAGAATTAGGATTAGCATCGTTGGCGTGCTTTGCATTTTGTATGCATCTTGTTTAACAGCTGTAACTCCAGAAGAGTTCCGGTATTATGAGAGTGCATTATACAGGATGTGGCAGCACTGTCTTCTTCATCCCTCCATTTGGACATGCATGTATACGTGTCATTTACTGGGTGTTGAGTACAGTGTCCAGTCCCCTAAACCTATCCTAATGGACAACCTATCATGTACAAATGTATTACAGCTGATAAGAATAGTGTGAACCAGAGAGCAGAGCTAGAGCATTTATACGTGCACCACACAAAATTGTCGGAGAGAGATGTTTTGAATAAACTAAAGTATAGCTCGTATTTTAGCAATGCTAGTTTCACCTATTGTTACACAAAATCACTTTGTTATAGACTGTAAATAGGGGATCTTTTATACGTCATATGTACACTGTAAAGTTTGTATGGCAAATCAACAATATGGAATCTTAGAGTTTGTCTATTTATAAATATGTATACATGTATATATCACATCATCTTGTACTTTCTGGGTGAAATAGAAAGTATGAAGCTCATTACAATAGCAAGATATGTGTATCACTGAAATTATTTGTTTTCGCGCATGGGACGTGGACAGAGATGGTGTTCAGGCAGCCTTCCAATGTTGCATTTCACCAAAATGGAAAAGAATGGTAACAATAATTGTACAGCCAGAATGTTAGCGCTAACATCCTGACACAGACGAAATGCACCATGCTTTCATCAAAAAAAATAACAAACTTGGTAAAGGTAGTTAGATGTTTGGGCACCAAACGTTGCTACAACCAGTAGGCATTTAAATGTATTTACGAAACAGACTATAAAAATTTATCCTGATGATGATTATTACCTTGCAGGATTAAAAGTTTGTAAAGTTTAAGGGCATGGACTGAAATTGTGGCTTCAGTACACGAAACAACACTAATTCGGCTTTCGTTCATTAATATAATTATCTGTATATGCCAATGTTGAAATATTGTGTAATATATATATTTTATTATAATGTTATTAAACAAAAAAGCTTTTACAAATAGGATTGGTGTTCGTTTTGTCTTAATTTTGAAGTATGAGAATGTACCAGTGGATGAAAATTGTTTATATACGTTCCGCTCTTATGTATGATTTACCAACAACTTTTGGATTGAACCAATACCTATTCCCTGATGGCTTCTCTCCTTGGAAAAGGTGTCCGGTAAACATACCTCTTCAGTTGTTTTCGACAAGTTTTATTTACACCCATGAATGCGAGCAAGACGATAAAATCAAAGATTAGCAACACAGACAAGAAACAGCTGGAAAAATGTTCTTGATCATAAGCCCAAGGACAAATGTTATTCCGACTACGGAACAAATTATTCTGTTACAAAGAAACTCTGCTATACGGCAAATATTACCAATAATGTTCTCACTTTAAAGATTATCTACATCCTGACTGGAAGTGATTTCCGCACTTCATGAAAACGTAATCAAGTCGTCCACAAATAGATCATGTCACCGAGACACCTGCAACCAGTTTCCAATTTCGGTGGAGGGCCTATTTTTTGCCGAATGCTTCGTAAAATTACAGAAATTTGGGCCCTTCGGGAGCCCTTTGTCTTTTTGGCACTGCTACCTCTGTATCGATGTGGTAAAATATTCAAGGTATTAAAAACAAAACAAGTATCCTTTTGGCAACAAATTTATTCTAAACGTAAAATAACAGTATGTTAGCGCCATAACAGAGGTCTCTGGATTTATTAATCCTGTCAGACAAAAACGCCAATTGAACAATAACTTGTTTATTGTTCCTGGATATTGTGATCCAAGATGTACATTTGGTGTGTTCATCTGCAAGGAAGATCTTCCTGGAACCTCTGCAGTGTTAAATGAACAGTCAACAGTATCACAATGATAACCTGACGGAAAACAATAAAAGAAATTCTAACCTTTAAACTTCTATTTTAATTGAACTAAGACACTTAACTAGCTAGGTTGAAGCTCAAAACTTGAATAAAAATGAAGAGGCCAACAATGATCTAATATTATGATCTCTTGATGTAAATGAATTGCAAAATACATATACTTGTAAATATCTCCCTATTCTCATCAAATTCTTACACAATCTGTAAAATGAATATGAATGTGAACATTTGTATTCTAACACAAACAGCTCCAGTCAACTTAGATAATCCGCATTTCTACAGCTTAAAAAAGTTTAGGTGTCGACGAGCAAAATATTCTCAGCAAGAAATGCCATCTTTGAAAAAGACTGTAAAGTCAATTTCTGCATGACGCTGTGACCAGACGTACTTTTATAGACGTCACAAGTTGTATGAATGTTTGTTTGAACAGTATAAAAAGTTTTTGCAATAAAAAATAAATTCATGTAGTTCTGCAAAATCATTTGCACCAATGTTAATGTACTTCGCAAAGAAATACAGCACCAGTCATTCAGATCAGGGTTACGTGATTACTAACTCAAACACAGAAACACTTTGCTTTACGCAAATGGGTTTAATGCATCTTGTCATCAATTGCGGTACATCGCTGCCACCACTCCTCTCCAGAAAACATCGGCAACTATTTCAATGGACCCTTTCCACGAGTTATCCTAATCGCTGACTGTTTACAAACTTAACTAGAAAATTGTACACAGGTTCACCGCCTTTTCCCTCAAAAAGAAAATTCCCTGACAATACTCTCCATTTCCTGGTTTTTTTAGTTGTTTCAAAACACACCTATTTATCTTCGTTTTTTAAATGGGGCAACAAGACCCCACTGAAATTGTAGAAGTACAATTTAACTGAAAATATCTTTTCCCCGATACCTAGTCAATTTTCATACATTTGATTAAAACGTACCTATTTTCGTGTGAGCATTATTTATTTTCATACATCACGCATTTTCATTGTCCATCAGTTCTAATTTTTACTTTTCCCGGACTAAACTGAAGTTTACAAATAATAAAATTTCCAAAATTGTCTGCATAGAAAACTCCCATTTTTCAGGTTATCCAGTTTTCCAAAGCTGTCAAAACGTTCTTGCATAGATAACAGGAGCTGCATTTTTAAAACACACTGGTATTTTTTCGGATTTTTGAGCGGACATATTGTTGCTTATGTCTGCAAACATTAAGTTGTCGTTCCTCTGTTCAGATTAAGTCTGGAAGCATGTTGAGGCACACGTCCAGATGGTCATTTATTTTAGAAGTTCGAAAGCGACCAACACATGAGGGACAGTCCACGATTGGATCTCTTTCTTCCTGTGAATCTGTACGATTGTACGGCTGGAATGCAGAGCCGGTGCTTGACTGACCGTTCGATGCTACAGTGACCACTTCTGGTGAAGAGTCCCGTTGAGTAGTATCGTTGGACTCATTTGGTTTATCTAGATATTCCGAGGAGTTCAATCTAAATCTCTTTCTCAAACTGCCGTGCTCATCAGATGAGCGTTTCAACCCAGGAGTTCCTGCATAGGATGATGATGGTCTTGGAGGTGTGATAGGTATGGGTTTCTTGACAGGTGTAGTGTACTTAGCGGTTCTCTTGTGTGCAGAAAATTGACTCATATCCAGATCTATGCCTAGTGCTTCCTTGGGTGTCAGGCTAGGGCTTTCTACTTTAATTCCTTGTCCATCGGGCGAGTTTAAAAGACTAACGGACTGATCGGAATCTGTCAAGATGTGTACTGAACTTGCTTTACCACTATTACTGGAATTTGGCCTTGAATTGCTATCTGAAATTTCAAGTATATCTGAATATGGTGTTCTGCTCCTGCTACCATCACCTGTGTTCCTTTCAGTATTTCCCAGTGCACTACCCAAACTGTTTCTTTCTTCATCATCTGTGGTTTCATTACTCGAATTGTCATCCAAATCAAATCCTCTCTGATTCCTATTTGACGCTCTGCTACTGTTGTTGCCTTTTGTGGGTGCAAAGGACTTCTTTCCAAATATTCTTGTCTTCTTGTACTTAATTGACTTTTTGCTGCACACTGATGGGTAAGTCGATCTGTGTGCTTGATCAATGTTCCTACGTTTTGCAGGTGGGGAGTCTGAATCCGCTGACCTTCTGAGTTTGAATAAAATATCACTGTCGTCATCGTCGCTGGAGAAATATGGCATATATACACGCTTTCCGTTTGAATTAATACCACTGTTCACTCTCTTTGTTCCAGCTATCGAATTATCACTTGACGAAGACGGTTTTGCATTGTCCAAGTCAACATTTTTGAATCGGGAAGCAGCACTGTTAAGACCATGTAACGGTGAAAGCTTGCCGGATCTGGACATCTGTTTCGGCCCCTCTTCTAGTAGGGATGGTGACAAGGATTCTTGGGAACTGGAGCTTCGCATAAGAACCGCTGATTCCTTGTCAGCAGTTCTTTGTACTTCAAGTCGTTTCGATAAATCTAGTGCCAAGTCAATGTCGCCAACATCATTTTCAGAATCTGATGTAAATAAAGATGCACTGTTGGATCCATTCGTTTCCATCTCAGCCAGTTTAGGCATTACAGTGTCAGTAGAATTGAAAGTTTTGGTGTTACTGCCACATGGTCTCTCACTTCTGATCAGTCCTATGCCCGGTATTCGCCTGACAATAGTTCCAAAGTCTGGTCTAATGCTACTGTCTGCATCATCAGCATGGCTTAGTTTGTTGCCTAATATATGACCTGTTCCTGAGAAGTCTTGAGTGTCATTATTTTGACTTTTACTTGAAGATATCGTGTGGATATTTGGCTTTACAGTTGCCTTTACACTGTTGTCTACCTTCCATGTTTGCGCACTACTCTTATTATCACCCTTTGGGTTCTCAATGGGTTTGAAAAGGGTAGAAATTCCCCTTTTAGCAAAAGGCTTATCATCTTGACCACTGTCATCTGGTTTTGGTCGGTTTAAGACACCTCCTACAATTGTTGCATTACTACCTACACTTGCTGGTCTATTCACTGTTGAATTTGTTTCATTTTCTTTCCCACTGTCTGAATCAATGGGAGTACTATCAGGTCTACCAGGGTTGATTAAAGTTGTACTCTTGCCTGTTCTCTTATTTGTATTTTTGCCTCCATTTCCGCCAGATTTCATCTCCTTATTTCCACCAAACATGCTTCTAATATCTGGCACCCCTTTCGGTTTTTCTGCAAACATAAAATCTTTATTTAAGTACCCGAAATACTGAGGTACATTTTAGAAGTTGTCTATCACAGACAGAAAAAACAAAGCGAGCACACGTTGTACACATTTTGTGGTTAAAAAAAATCACAGCTGTGTTGAAGTAGATCTACTTCACAAATTTCATCAGAGACAATGAATTGTGGCAGTTTCACACTGTTAATTTCCTATGACACTGAATACTGGTAGCTTGCACCACCTTCAGAACTTAAAATGAAATATTAGTTTTACGTCTTGAAGGGGTTCAGTTCATGTGCCTTGTGCTCCCGACACTGAAAGCTGTCAATACCCGTTTCTCCCAGAAACTTTTGAGGGAATTATTACGCAGGAATCCTAACCTCACTTCTATAAAATGGTTATTTTTTTTTACATTGATGCTTGACTTGTGGAGTTGATATCAGAAAATACTTTCGACGAAGTTGTATAGAAGCGGTATGAACAGGGAAAAACAAATAATTTTGACAATAACATTCTCTCGAAGTCAGAAAGTATTTGCACCCGGTGAAACGTTTTCAATTCCCCCCTCCCCACCAGCATGCCCCCGGGGCATACGAAATCAGAAATTTCTGTTTTCAATCACCCCCAGGGCATACTGGGTTTGATTTCAATCCCCACCTTCTGATGGTTGACTAGATTGCCAGTCCACAGATGAATAGCCACTGTAAAGGTTGACAAAACTTAGTGGCAGCACTTTTCCAGTCGGTGACAAAACTTTTTACAGTCAGTGATGACTGTAAGTTTTATCAACCTTTACAGTCAAGGTTAACTGAAGTCCGGCTAACCATCACAAGGGGGGGGGGGCAGATTCGTAAGGGCAAAATGACATCATGGCAGCATTCTGTGTAAATAAATTCCAACCAATGACTGCAGGTTAAAGTAGGCCTATTCCCACCAATGACTGCGGGTTAAAGTAGGGCTAATTGCCATAAAACTGCCAAAGGCTTGGGACAGGATGTTACACGCTTCCCCCACCCGACTTAACAACTAAGGTGACTTTAACGAGCCACCAAAAATGATTGCATTCAGTCGAGCATACAACAGCAAGGACAACTAAACAAACTAAATTACAACCTGGTGATTTCATCTCCTTTTTGCCTTTGTTTTTCTTCTGTCCGTATCCTTCAGGTTCTTTAATCTTGATGAACTTCCCGTTGCATTTCTGCCGATGATCATTCCACCAGGGATCTCTTTCAGACGGGGCTCTGTTCATAGCCCTCTTCACGAACCCATGATAAGGTGGTCTATTTTGACATGGTCCGTCACACCTCCACCAGTGAGTTTTGTACAGGTTAACTTCGTCGTGGAAACTATGATATATCTTGAAAAGCAAAGTGAAAAGCAAACATTATTTTTACTCGCTTATAAAGATTTTGCAAACTTATTAATAATATACTTTCCAGTGCAGCTTCTTCGGAAACCACTCCATTGTAACCACTTCCCCAAAATGGTTTATCCAAATGAAAAGTCGCGTACAGTGAACAGATTTCCTTAGAACGATCAATCAACTTACAATGAACAGATTCAGAGATGAAATTCCCTGCAGTTTGATTACACCGAAGTTTCTTTTACATCTTTCAACTCGGTACAAGCGAGACCCAATGCGCTCTATTCTCCCAATACAATACGTAGTACTGATGGTAAAGCATTTTAAATCTTTCTGGCCACAAAGGGTTACCAAACATGTTGGATTCTTGCTTTTAGTACTACGAGCTTCCTTGGAGATCTCTGCTTTTTATTTTGGTTGGCGCGCCATCCAATTAACTGAGAGCAGGAAGTCAGGTGCATGAGGATCAAAAGCAAGGATCTCTGAGAAACCCAATGAAGCATCAAGCCACTTGCCTTTTTACCCAATCGCAAAAGAAAACGCAATTAACAGATATGAATTTTTATGAAGAATTATAATGAAGATCGTGGTAATAGTTTGCAACTACCGTTATGTTTGTTCCTGTCTCATTGTTGATTCTATTCATGTGCTTGCAGAATTCAGGTCCATGTCCGTCATGATCCTAGAAGAAATAAATGTTCCATTTGAGAGAGTTCCCATCCAACGGGATTATTCGTCAGATAACTAACTTATTGATACCAAAGTTTCTCATAAATTAGAAACAGCGAAAAAAAAAACCACTTTCTGGTTCGGAGTCAACGAAGCATAATTCGCACTCTCTGGCATCGACTGGGCCTTAATTTGTATAATTTACTTATGCATTAGGCCCTGACAACAGGACTCCAAACACCAGTCTCGTAATTTTTGAAGGCATGAAGAAAGTAATGCTTACTAGTAACAAGGTTCCCACTTTTTTCCTTTCAAGAAATTCCCTGACTTTTCCAGTATTTCTTACATTTTCCCCGGACTTTTTTCCCCAAGACTTCAAAACACAAAAATTCTATCCCTCCAAATGAGCTTACAATAACAAGTAGCTAAAACTGAATTGTATTAAAATGTTACTTTTGGGCCTAATATTCAGTGATGGAATAAATTTTTAACAAAACAATGTCAAGATATAACTGTTTTTGTACTTACTTTGCAACTTTTTTTTTTGATGAAATTTTCCCCGACTTTTTCCTGACTCAACCAAAATTCCCTGACTTTCTGGTATAATTTTAAAATTCCCTGACTTTTCCCGACTGGAAAAATTTCTCTCATTTTTCCAGGTTTTCCAGTGCAAGTGGGAACCCTGTAGTAAGAACAACCCATTTGTCCAATTCCTCATAACTCATAAAATACTTACTTTGTTGTTATCAGTCACAAATAAATAGGCGTGAATCATCTCATGCTGAAACATATATTAAAAAGGTAATTTATAACACTAACAGCATTCGTACATCCGGTTTTTTTTGTATGTAAAAAACATTTTTAAAAAAGGTGTTTTTATTTCGTTCACGCGTTTTACTTAGTTGCACTTACCAGAAGAGTTTCTACTAAATCCTTTCTTGGTCTCAGCTTTAAAAGAGGTTCGCTGAGTCTAATCGAGCACAAACCACCACGACCCTCATAGCAGCATATTCCCGCACATCTGAAGAACAAAATACGGTATTGCATTTGTCCCCGTTTGTTTATTTTTATTTTGTTTGAAAAGAATTAGAACAAAACAAGAAAGTCCTCTTGCGTGAACGCAAGAGGCATACCGACCGCCGCGTAACAAACGTATCCCGGGGGACTTATGTCCCCCAAAAAACACTTAAAAAAAATTTCTGGGGGGGACTGGGTACCCCCCTGCCCAGGACTGGGTACCCCCCACCCTGGACTGGGTACCCCCACCCCAGACTGGGTACCCCCACCTTCCCTGGCCAGGACTGGGTACCCCCCCGCCCAGACTGGGTACCCCCCTCCCTGTGGACTGACAAACACCTGTGAAATTATTACCTCCTCTCGTACTACGTACGCGGTCGGTAATAACTTACGAAGTCATTCGAGGACTCCATTTTACTTCACAGCCTGCTAGCTTTCCCCAGAAATATTTGTCGTTAAACGATAAGAACATGGCTCTCACATCAGGCGTTGGGTCAATTGTTTCCCAACTTTGATCAACTATGGACGTCGGAGTGTTTCCTGATGAATTAAATGCTGCGCGAGACGAAAAACCTGTAACAAACAAGTCTGAAATAAACTCACAACATTCCGCAGAGTAGAATTCTGAGTCACAAACACAGAAGACAATTTTCATTTTAGTTTTTCCATCTTGGTCATTTAAGCTGAAGTAGTACTGTCTCTGTTAGCTCTTAAAAACTTTAAGGGCCCATTTACACTATATGATGGTGTTGCCACACTGACAGTGGCCGAAACCGAGACCGAGACTGATAACAAGTACACAGGATTCAATGGGAATCTGTGTTATCTGTCTCTGTGCAGTATGAACAACCCTGTATATTTCCATAGAACCCAGTGTCATCGGTCTCTGTCTTGGCCACTCTTAGTGTGATAACACCATAAGCGTCAGCGTGATCTTGTGATACAGATCAGGAGTTGCTAAAAACGGGTTGCAATCCTGATTTGTGGAGTGACTCCTTTGTGTATTAAGAAATCTAAGGAACGATTTGGAGTGATATCGCTACCGACATCGCAGTCTGACGCTGACGCGCACAGTGTAAAACGAGTCCTAAGAATTCGCACTTAACACTGCAAGAAACTCGCCGTTATTTTGCGACCAGGCTAAGGTTGCGTCATCATTTTCCCGAGCTTTATTTTCCTCGGCCTGCAGCATCATTGCCAAAGCAAAATCCGAGTCCATCTTAATTCTAAGAATACGACTGCTCAAAGAAGAAAGAAATCAATATTTCATTCACATTCAGACCCTTAATAAAGATTAAATTTCCATTATTTTCCCTACGTCCTTTACTTTTCCCCTGAGTTTTTTCGGCATTACTTCGAAAATTTCCCCGAGTTGGAGGTAAATTCCGTGTGGAAAAAGAGGGGATTTTTTTCGCAAATTCTCTGTTTCCCCAGTCTAAAAACATGAACATACAAATTCCTTGTGACGTGGCAACCCTGACATTGAGCAAATCCTTTTCAATGGAATCCAGGTTGCTCTGTTTAGTGGGTTTGACAAATATTTCATCACGAAAATAGATCAAAGGAAGAACGTGTTGCTAAAGTAATACGCATAGGAAAGTACACTGAAACCAAAAAGGGACCAGTTAAGCCTTGTTCACACCTACAGATATCGAAAGACACTGACATTCGGCCAGTTAAAGTGCCCGTCAATATTGGCACTTGTAATGTTAAAACTTTAACCGGCGGAATTTTGGTAATAGGCCCCTAGTGGACAGCAGGCACTTCAGTAATACCTCTCGGACTATGTACAACTTGTAGCCCTGCTAATAAACCAGCATTCATGCTCACCAACACTGTCTTTGTCTTTGTGCCCCCATGACATGGTGGCAGTTCAGACTTCATTTAATTGAGATCTCATTCACGTTGGATATTGGTCTGGATAGTGGTCATCTAGTGCCAATTGCTGGACAGTGTGGAAGGTGACCTTCAAGGGATTTGCCTTTCATACACCAGACAAGGGTTCTTTCTTCCATGCGGAACAAGTGTGCTCACCAGAGAAGGCCATTGCATCATGGTCAGAGGAGTACAGCAGGGAGATTGTGACACAGGACCACACCCAGGACTATCAGGTTGTATGGCTAAAATCTATACTAGGAATAAAGCCAATTTAGTGTCAGTAACTTCTCAGTTAAAGGCCCTTAACTATTTATTTGCCAGTTTGGTTTTCGCTGGAAACTAGATTTGGCAGGAGAATTAGTATGCATGCATGACCTTGGTCAAGGTCACTCCATCCAGTAACAGTAAGGCTGTATGTGAGCCATCAGTATCATTGCTGACAGGAGCCATTGAGTTCTTGCCTGCCCAAACAAGCCAAATAATACCCTCCCAAAGCAAGCAGTCGTCTCTTCAGTTAACTGTCTCAATAATCTCAGTTCAGGACCGTCACACCCTCCCAAAGTGAAATATTCTTTAGTAAGTGGTTATTGTGCTTTCCTTCAAAAATCAAGGACCAGTACACCCTCCCAAAGAGAAATATCACTGTAACAGGGAAACTATCAGTCCTGGCCTTTTCAAATTGCATCCACGGGTACAGTACAGTATCCTGAACACATACACCAAGTGACCAGAGAATCTGACAAGGTAAACT
Organism: Haplosyllis leylae; assembly: GCA_038406175.1. Taxonomy (NCBI): domain Eukaryota; kingdom Metazoa; phylum Annelida; class Polychaeta; order Phyllodocida; family Syllidae; genus Haplosyllis; species Haplosyllis leylae. The sequence continues at coordinate 629 of JBCAUG010076683.1, read as the reverse complement.
GCCCTCCCAAATTATTTCACTGCAGGACCACCACACCCTCTCAAAGTGAAATATTCTCTGAAAGGAGGGAACGATGGCAGATCTTGCGGCCATACCACACTTGAGCTTCTACCCCACATGGAACAGAATGCTGAAGACAAGCTTGTGGCCTGGAATTACTTTGAGCAATGACTCAGACTGTACTACACAGTGGCAGGCACCCCAGACATGGCCAAGGTCAATGTCATGTTATTCTTTGGAGCAAAGGAGGCATCTGAGAGATGGACCACCTTGAAGAACCAGCTGTCAGAAGAGGAGCATACCAAGATCAACTTTGCCAATAGCTTGGAGAAAAGCTCCTCACACTGGCAGGCCAGGGATGAATACCTCTCCAACTACAAGCAGGGGAAACACCAGATGACAGCAGAGTTGGACATCTACATTAATGATCTGATCAGGAGATGCCAATTCAAGCCCACTGAGGTGGAGTCACATAAGATTGACCTTCTGTATCATTCTACTGCTCACTTTGAAGTTAGAAAATATGTACACAATGCTAAGGTTGAAGATATCACATATGACAAAATGATAGAAGTTGCCAAGCAACATGAAAGGACCTGCCAAGAGTTTCAAGCCCATAAACAGGTCCA
>JBCAUG010076572.1:0-22634 GCA_038406175.1 Haplosyllis leylae | reverse complement strand
TATGTAACAATTTTAAAAGTGGATGCTGAGATGTCCACGATATTTACAGATTTCTCAAGGGAAAAAACCCAGAAAAAATCTGCCCATTGACTTCAATAGGTCAGAAATTACTGATACTGTCGTTTAAGTCAGAAATTTGCGCTGTTCCCTCAGGGTGTTAGATTTAGCGTGAGCCAGGAAAGGAAACAGTGACATTAATCCTTTCTTGTGTTTTTGTGTCTTTTCAGGAGGAGTTGGGGCAATTAGAATGGGTGACAGGAACACCTGACTACAAGCTCTTTGCACAATGATTATCTAGCAGCCAGTGAAGAATCTAGTCAAATTAGTGGAAGGACAGAGGCCAGGTTACTTGAAAAGGCAGTGACGGTAAGCGACAGTCGCTCAGTTGTGGCTGGTACAGCGGCGGGTGACGTACAGCTTGATAGAGTGCTGCTGTTTGCTGTACATGGCAGAAGTGACGGGGACAGCAGCTGCATGCCTGCCGCAGAGAGAACGCTCGAAGGAAGCTGACTTCTACCACCATCACCACCACTGGTGCGCCTTCTTCATATATTAAAAGTATTGCCTTTAGCAGCAAGCAATACCAGTGAGCTGCTAACCGAATATATATGCAGCACAGCAAGCACATGGTCACTGGGTTGGCAGTGTAGGTTTGAACGCTGGACTACTGCCGGAAAAGGAAGACAGCCTTCGGGATACACAAAGGACTAACGAAAAAGGGAGCTTCTAAAGTGAAAAGCCTTAGCTGTCTTCTGTAATAACATCACATTGTAATAAGCAGTGGACAGGCAGTGCGCTACTCAATACAACATTCAATAGGGGTATGTAGGTCAATTGTACAGGAACAAGAAGGCGTGGAATCTCCTTAAGCAGCTGCCTATTGGAAAAGGATTGCTAACCCACAAGTACAATGCATGCTATGATATGAGACATACCTAACAGTGTGATAAGCAAATCTCCACCACAAAAGCCTAGGTAACATACGGCACATTTGTGGAATATTCTTGCTGACTTATTGTGAAGTGTTTTGCAGATGCAATATCAAATTACCAAGGAATACCAATTTGGAATATAACCGAGAACAATCTTTTGGTATTGTCATTAGCTGGAAGGAAATTACTTTTTTCATCCAAATAAGGAAATGGTTTGTATTGTGCGAGGTCTGCCACTACACTTGTGTACTAAATGTGCCAAACCAAGGCCGTGGAGCTGCGTCTGGATATGTTGATACTTGAGTGGATCTGATCTGAATCCGAAAGGACCGATTAGCTCCACTTAAGATACATAAGGGAACCTTTTCAAGAGCCAAAAGAACCGCCAAGAAGTCCCGAAGGAGACGAGGCAAGGGAACTGCACAGGACGAGGTTACGAGGGTCAACCTTCCTGCTCTTTATACTGGATTCCATCCTTTCAGGAGACCAGCTGAGATTTGCAGGCAAAGGCCATCGGACGAGATCCGCAGTATTGATGCGCAATCAACTGTTCAATATTATATGTTTGGAAAGGCCAAAAGCTACAACCTTGCATGATTGTGAATGGTCACTCCGAAACCAATTCTTGAGAAATAACTGATCATCACACTAACCCCTCGACAGGACAGATTAACTGAAAAGATTCTTGTTGACATTATTCCTGTCTCCTGCTTGAACTATAACTGGGGAAATCCAAGCACTCGGTATTCTTCGCATGTTATCAAAATCTGTCGGAACCTACCGCAATTTAGTGGAAAAAACTCATTCACATTACAAGACACAGATCATCTTCAACAGGCTCAATTTGAAACTGTTGTCTGTTGGGTAAATTAATCAATAAACTCAATAAAATAATACAGATACCGCGAATCCCTCACTTGCACCTACGTCTGCGCTAAATTCGACAAAGTAGAAGCAATATTCGTCGAGCTATCAGGTGATTATACACCACAGATGACCTTATCAATAAACCAATAGACTGTAAACGCGTAAGGGATCCACCGTACCAAGTCAGTATCATCTTCGCCTTATCGGTATCGAAGTGAGGAAATACTGCAATATTTATGAAGCACTTTGATTGCGTGAGGCTCGTTATCTTGGGAAACTGAAAGACAGGGAGTGTGATCATCACTAAGTGCTCCCTCCACGCTTCTGACTTATAGATCCTTTGCATGCTTTGCTCAGTAAAACGGATCTTTGTCTGCGAGGCATTCTCTGTGAAGTGAGGTCAGGTGTCTTCCCTTCAAGGAAAATAAAATATTGACCAAAAAATTAAGACCACCGAACTGGAAACTGAAACAGTAACTAAGCAACGGAAAGAAAATAATTAAATTTTGTGTCATACGCAGATACGACGGTTAAAGAAGAAATCTTGGAACAAATCTGGACGGAGATTACCAATTGCAGCACAAGGATAAAAACACGGGAGAGCGTCGAGTGGCAAAGTAAGCACGTGAAGAGGCCGATGTTTATATTGTCATCCGCCTACTTAACACAGCGACTAAAACCGACTGACGATAATCAAGCGAGACGTACATGCAGCTACTGACACAGAGGCAAAAGCTGCTCGTGGTTATTTCTGTTCCTACAGTTCTTTCATCTTTCTACGAGATTGGCAGTTTACATAGGGCGAGCTTGATTGGGTGGAAGTGACTAGACGTCGATGACCACTGCTAGGAAGAGCTTGTTTAACAAATAGAGTCGAATACACAGAGACAGAAAGGCCTGACAGGACAAGAAAATATTGAAGAGTGCCGTTTCTGGAGACTTCAAAGGAACTGACGGTACATCAAACGGGACTCGGTGATCCACAGAAGATCACGCTTCAGGTTGAATCTATTCCAAAACGGGACACTGAAAAGAGGTAGATCAGTGAGAAATGAAGCTGGCTCATAAAGCTGGTCATGCAGTAAAGTAGCCGGACCCTCTGTAATTGATTCCTTCGCTTCCAGTCCTCTCACTGTGATGATAACATTTCTCCAAGCCAATTTGTTCTCCTAGGCCTTGGTATCTGTCTTATGAGAAGTATACCAAGTGACAGCCTTCATAAGTTCTTTTGCAAACCTACCCTCTTTCAAGGAAGGTATCATTTCCTTTCTGGCTGAAATCTGTTGATATTTGTAAAGCCTTTGTCCCTGGAATTTCCCATTTATGAATTAGTAATTTCCTTAAGTGGGGATACTCTCTAAGAATACTTGTCCTCATCTGCACAAAAGTCATATTCAGGACATATTCTTCCTTTACGGCTAAGCAGCTTGTTTATGAAAGAAGCTGTCACTTATTGTTAACAGTACAAGTAGGAGAGACATAATAAAGCTGCATGTTGAACAAAACCGCCAGTTAAGTCTCATCAGACACTGTTGTGAAAGGACAAGTAAAGCAAGCCTTACTGCGACAAGTGAAAACACACATCAGGACAACTCAGGTTCTGAAGCTGTTTGGATGTAACAAAGGACATTGTTCACACGGCAACTTCGGTAAACCCTACTGCAAAGAAAAGCATCTACGACTTTCCAATCGCTGTGCCGTTTCACCTGAACAACACTCCTGGAAAGAGGTACACCATGGATCGCAGAAATAAACAATCAACTGTGTGACCCGCGAACTTGAAACAGTATCAAAAATAGGTGTGGTGTAGACTTTGAAGGACGATAAAAGAAGGACTTGGATAATTTATCTTCATCACTGACACTCTGTTCTCCGTTAATGCAGTTTGCATCCGGCTATTCCAACCAATCCAGCGTTGACTTCAAGAGGATATAAAAAGGAAAGAAGTCATGGCCTGTACGGCTTTGGGGTTCCTTCTTTCCTTGTAAGGAATAGAGCAGCTGTCATTACCACCACAGTTTAATAGTGGTGTTATTGGGATTATTACAATCAGTGGTGGCTGCAGAAGTTGCAGTTGAGGAGGCAGCTGCCTGCTTGCAGCTTTTTTCCCTTTCCCTACTACCAAGCATTGGCACCATACTGAGACCTCCAGGACTAATCAGCGACCCAACAAGGCAGGTGCTCCCCTGCTTTTCATGGCATTGTTCAAGTGTGGCCGACCTGCTCCAGTGCAATAGAGCTCAATTACTCTCTTAGACGGGATTACATGGTTTATTGTAGAAGCAGGCAACTGTGAAAGGAAGTCAGAACACAGTGTTGGAGGCGTTGCTAAGTGATAAGCATTAAAAGCTCACTTTATGTAACTCTCTAAAACTTTACCTGTCCGCAATTGTTACAGACGACAATTCTAATCCTCGGACGAATTACGGCCATCGATTGCGTGCTGATCCGGTTACATATTGACAAAGTAGATTGTCTGACCATTACAAAACTACATCGTTTACATTCATTATTTAGGGATCAAGCTGGATTTTTATACTGACACTGGAACAATGAATTTCACAATTAGAGCAATAGACAACGTCACAAACACGACGATCCTACAACAGATAGTACTTCTGCACGGATTATGATCGGTGATCGGTGGATTACTTGGGAATACACAGACCACAGTCTAATAAGCTGAAACTGAAAACAACCTCATCTAGCCATCTACGACCATGGATAGGTTCTTCCGTTCGGTTCTTTCTATTCGGGAAGTCAAGTACAGACACGACGACGATTTCGCCGATAGATTGTCGAGGTAATGAGTCGTTTGACGAAAGCTTTATTCGTATTGATGGTGCACATGAAATGGGTGTGAAAGGATATATCACAAAAGCTTTACACCAAAAATAGCATCAAAATAACAAATGACACAAAAGAAAACCATATATTCAAATAAAAACTTTTGTCGTGACTTGCTGATTGCTATTGTAAAGTAGGCGGAGTGAAAGTATTGGTAGCTTTAGACAATTGATAATATAATTCTATTCGGTACATGTTATCATTTCAGACATTACTCAATCACTTTATTAGTGGCAATTGCATTCATCATAAGTACATCGCAGTTTGTGGGCAGTCCTATCTCTTGTTGGTGCCCTGCCCACTTTACCGATTCCCACAGGTAAAAGAAAGCCATGCCGTGTCAGTGATGTGGATGTAGCTAGATACAGTGTGGTTGTCTAGCTAAACTTTCTTCACTTCACTCTGGATGTCTCTAGCCAGTCATTAGGCGTGTCTTTTGTAGTAATGTTAGCACTTTGGTGTTATTTTTTTCAGGCACTACAGTGTCACGTTTCTCGTGGCCATAGCATTCATCATCAGCACATCTTCATATGTGGGTAACCCCATATCGTGTTGGTGTCCGGCCCACTTCACTGATTCACACAGGTATAAACGCTTAGCGTAACGTAACCATACCATACTCCACACCCCCCTACAGAGCGTGCGTACATATACGTACCAGGTGTAGCAAGGTTCTGTGTCTCTTCATTCATATTCCTCCTTTTAGTCAGATCTGCTGAACATTGTTCTTTTCAGACATTATACTACAGGTTTACTCGTTGCTGCCGCTTTCATTGTCAGTACCAAACAGTTTGTAGGTGATCCCATTGTGTGTTGGTGCCCAGCCCATTTTACCGATTCCCACAAGTAAGTAAGAATTCCTAAGGCACTGTTTCCGTGGGCGCACCCCCGTGCCCTGGCGTGGTGCCGCTCAGAGGTGCGGGATGACCCCTAGCCGCAGCATGGTGACGCATGTATCGCCGCAAAAACCCTGTACTAACCACCATCCAACAATGCACAGGGAAAGGTTGTATATTTTTACCATAAATGTGTAAGGCATGTTGTCAGTCGGTATAACCATTGTTTAGCCTTTGTTTTTGTTCTCTTTCATCTTTTCTTCTTCCTATTAATTCATTAAATTGTTGGGAATAACTGGATTTTCATACTGGACTATGAATTGTTGTGTGGTTGCCATGGTTGTTTTATTTCGACATTTCGGACATGAAACTACTACTTGACCAAGAATCAAGATTTAATCGTTGAGCAGAAAGTACCTGAAAATACGTCACGTAGAAATCACACTTTATCTACATTAGTTGAAGAAACATGAGTCGAAATGTTTCCCAATCCAGGAAATAAAACGATATGGCCAAAGTAAATAAAAAGAACAAAAAGCACTGCCTCTCACTGGCATGGTAAAATGTAAGCGAACAATTCATTTGATTATTAATTGAATTACGTTTGTTTGTCCAGATAGACACATATCTATACAATCTGTTTGGTATAAACATCTGTCACAGTTATTTTCACTAAAACAAAAGGTTAAAGAGCATTTACATGGAAAACAACTAAGCTGAACACGTATAGCAATGTGTTTGGTGACTATCTTGACAAAGAAACGGTAATTGCTAATTTTGGACACATTAATAACCAATTAACAGTTAAGGGTTATTAATATTAATAAATAATGATATGCAAATGCACTACTATTTGTATAATACGTTGTGGTAACACAAAAATAATAGACCTTTTTTGCAGAAAAACCCTCTCTCCCAAATATACACCTGATCCTTGCAGCGGAAAATACGCCTGTAAATATTGCAGATAATACAGTGAATGGGATTATCCCATTACTGAAGGCTTTTGCATCAGTGCAACCCAAAGCTTCTCTAGTTAATTAATAAAACGGCTCACTGCATTAACAACGTTAAGCTATTCATAAAACCTGGCAATTAATTTCAATCATATTCGAATACAATGTATAGGCTTGCTGCACAGACATACCCAGTTATAATATTGCTTTTGGAAATTAGCACATAATAATGCAATCCCTTGGGAAGCATCAAAACGATTTGTTGAAATGTCAGTTATTTTTACCCTCTTGTTAACTTTGATACAAACTAATACCACTTTTTTACTAAATTCATATTTCAATTACCCAACAAGATTAATCATGTTTCCCAATACATTTACGACTTTGAAATTGTAATAGTTGTGTCGATGAACAAGCAAGTTCTCTTTTCATGATAAAAAGATTACGCCCTTTTTTAACATTTCGTTTAACTTTGACCTTATTTTGACGTGTGGGAACTAAATCCGATTTGCGTGTCAACATTTGCAGTGGAGAGTGGTGCAGAACACTCCTTGGGCGCATTTTATTAATTTCCCCCACACGTTCTTTCTCCAGGCAATACACGAACAACATCTGCTGGATTTCCAACCACTACTACATTCCATTTGACCATAAGATCCCAGACCCGGTTGAGCTTCAACGCAGAGAACCGGCCATATCATACTACCAATGGGTGCCCATGTTACTCCTAGGCCAGGCCTTGGTGGCCTTCACCCCGTCGATGATCTGGAGGTTCTTCAACGTGAGAGCTGGAATAGACGTGTCAAGCTTAATGGATGTGGCCAGGGTGAGCCAAAGAGCCGCTTACTCTGAGATGCGAGAGAAAACCGTGAGGTACCTGGTAAATCAGATAGACCGGTACTTGTTGGCGCAAAGGGATTATAGGACTGGGTGCTGCGTGAGACTCAAACAACTCGTTGCCCGCTACTGTTTCTTGGTCGGAGGCAAGAGACACGGCAATTACCTCACCGTAGCTTATCTATTCGTGAAGTTCCTCTATGCATTTAATGCTATAGGTCAAATTCTCCTGCTGGACATATTCATGGGTGGAGACTACCACATGTACGGAGTTTATGTCATAGTACGATTATTCAGAGGTGAAGACTGGACTCTGCTTGAGCGTTTCCCTCGAGTTACCCTTTGTGATTTCAAAATTCGTCACAATGCCCGTCTCCACGATTACGTTGTCCAGTGCGCATTAACAATTAACCTTTTCAATGAGAAGATCTTTCTGATGTTATGGTATTGGTGGGTGTTCGTTGCCCTGTGTACAATAGTCAGTTCAATACAGTGGATTATAAGGTCCCTCTACTGGCCAGGACAAGTACATTACGTCAAGAAAAAGCTACGTGCGTTTGACGCAAATCAAAGAACGAAAGGTACGGTTCAAAAGTTTGTTCAGTTCTACCTGCGTAGGGATGGTATTTTTCTTATTCGCCTGATCTCCATGAATATATCAGACATGATTGCATCTGAAGCTCTCCGAGGACTATGGGAGAGTTATGGACCAGAACGTCGAGTGATCTCGGAGAATCCCGCCAAGTCTCGCCGAGCTCAAGGTCCTGTGGCTGTGCCAGCACCAAGTGCTATGGGCACAATGGAAGTGGTATGATGTATGGCATCAAATCTCTGCAATACTAGGTTATTTTTTACGTCTTAAAAACAGGGATTACATCTCACGAGTCAAAATGATGCATGGAGTAAAATATATCTTGACATGTTTGCCTCTTATTTATGGAACAGATCTGTGTCTGGGTGAGTGGGTGTATGAGGTGTACTTCATTCTACTGTGTAGTTAAAGCAACCATCGGCTCAAGGCATATTTCCAGGTATCTCGCCAAATGTCGCGTACTCTGGAGATGAACTCAACTGCAGTGCTAACGACGTTACATACGACATTCTGTGTTTCCAAATTAATTCCGGCAAAATGAGATAATTTTCCGTGGGATACGGCATGTGAACCGTGACTGAGAAAAAATTAATTCTTCCATGTGATGAAAACCAATGCTTATTAATCATACCAGGCCAGAGATAATTCATATTCAAAGTCTACGATGGTTATTGGGTGAGTTGACAAACTTAGAGCTGGGCCAGAATCATTGGCAGCGATCTGCGAGAAGGAGTCTATTTATTTAGACATGGACGTGGTAAAGAAATATGACGAATAGCTGTCTGTTATTTACAGAAATAATAAAGTACATTACTGGTGGTTGCAGAAACTGTCTACTCAGTCGATGGGACTTGGTCCCAAATTTCTGCCATAAAACATCTTCATGTGTACAAAGTGACACAGAGTATAATTGTATCTTGTGACTTCTAAACTTATTGAGCAAATAGAATTTACAGCCCGGAAAATGCTAACGGAAATTAATACTATTCAAACGAAGTTGATGACGGAGCAGGAGAACTCCGAGGACAGTATTGAGTGAGAGATTCAATGTTTGGCACTAAAATATTCAGTATGACTATAACAGAGACTGCACGTCCATCCGAGAAGTTTACTGAATGTCGGCTGAAGGAATTTTAATACTTGCTAAATATGGAAAACGAAAAATTCAATCACTTAGCAGATGGTGCTATACTAAACATATAGGTCTAAACCATATTTATGCAGTATGAGGAAATGCACTGTCTAAAACATGTACGATATATATTTATAATGTTATCAGCTTTTACTCTACAGATCTCTTGCAAAGACACCTGCAAAGACCAAACACTGCCTTAGATGATTATTTCTGAAGAAAAAACCATAAACAATGCTAGGCATTTTAAAGAGTAATTGAGAAAATCTTTTTCCAAAAATAATTTATGTTCTAAATGTGGGACTAAGTAATAACGGTCTGTGTTAAGAAAAGAAGCATTAATTCCAGTAGAGGAATTTGTGTACATAGCTTTAAGATAGATGTAGTGGATATATGATGGAATAGAAGATGCTGACATTGCATTCGCTAAATGAAAAAAACACACACCAGAATAATTGCACTTCATTTCATAACCATTATTTAAAGTGTACATATGTGAATATATAGTTTATAATATGAATGTTATTGTTATGATAGAGTCAGGAGTAAAACACTGGATAAGATACTTGTTCATACGATAGATACTGCTAAACGCGTGCTCCAGTAAGTCACGAGTACAAGTTTCCGTTTGGTACATTTTCGGTGAAAGCCATGCAGTACAGCACCGAAGCAATGAATTAAGGGAAGTTTTGTGAACTTAATTTGTGGGACGAAGTCAGTGTCGAAGCAGGATGTCCCTAAATCATGCTCAAGAAAGGTTGTGCAATGAATCGAAACCATGTTTTTCAAGTTCACTACTTTTCCATATATTCATTGAATCGAAGTATTACCACTAAAATAAGTTTAAATCTTGAACAAGTATCTTATCCATGAAGAATTATGTATGCCAGAGGATAAACTATCCTGTTACGTAATGCATGTTACTCACACCCACAGTCTGTTCTATCTATACTATTACTTTAGTAAAACTGAATCTATAATATGTGATACTGCACATCTCTATTACTTCTATTCGTAGGTTTTCTTTGTAATTTATAGTGGAACTGAATGCAAATATGTCTAGGAATAAAAATTCAAGAGGTAGTGTTGGGCTTTTTCTAAGAGAAACGAATCTTAAATTTCAATCAAGTAGCTTTTCTACACAAAGGTATTTAATTAATTAAGCGTGAATTTGTGAACATGAACTATTTTACCGTAGTCTAGTGCCAATTGTTATAAGTTGCACCTTGTTGAGTTTGGGGGATGTCAATAGACTATCTCAAAGAAGAACATGATGTTATGTAACGTATCTCAAGACATCTATCGACATTCCCTTTGTTTCTTGCAACTAAACAGAGAACTAACAATCTAAACTGTAGATGTCCAAGACTTTACCAAAGGTTGTTATTTTCAATTGTTTGACATTAATTAACAGATAGCTGTTGCTCTCACTATTATCGTAAAAATGTCTACTACGATGACTACCACGATGACTACCAGGGCTTAGTTGTAACTTCCAAGTGATAAGCACCAAACCCCATGTAAACGAAAATTCAAATATTGCTCTTATGAGAGCCTAAATCGAAAATCAGAGGTGTCTACAAAGCGTATTAGGAATATTCAAAACGGTTTCCTGCATAGATCATGCGAGTAAGTTTTAACTAGCCTTAACACCTAAATGTTTACCGGCCTTAAAACACTGGACGTCTAACTTCATTTAAATCATTTAGCCTTACAGTTGTACTATACAGCCTACAAATCCTGTCAACAATCATTAGAGTAATTTCAGTCCCATATATTACGAAGGTGCCATATATAGACTAATGTCGTCAACTATGCGGAGTGGGCTACACCCATGAATCAATATGTATGAAGAGTAATTGTGTAAAACTTTTAAGCTGGAAAATTGATTTTTCTTACGTATGTGAAAGCATTTTAGTGTAATTAGGATATTTCATTCCTATATGGTGCTCACAGAAGTTGCTTATGAACAAATCTAGTCTTATATTATAAAAGTATAAATGTTGCGTTGAAGTGAAGTTACGGCTATTTATGAGAATTAGTTTACTTGACTCGAAGAACATAGAAGTGGTATCTTTTCGTTCTAGTCAACCAGTCAGTGCTGGTTATTCTCACCACAAGTCAATCTTCGTTTTAAATATCCAGGTGTTAGCAAAAGCCGCAGTAACTGTTGTAACAAATGAGTTACCTAATGTGCGCAGCCTATTTGTGAAAAAGAATACGAGAGTAATCATCTCAGAATGTTCGAAATTTTTCATCGTTAAATTTCTCATTTCATTTATATTCCTTCATCTACTGGTCTGTATCCACACTAAAATGGAAAGTATGTGTAAACGTCTGACAACCTTACAAACTGGCTCTAACTGTTAAAAAAAAGAAGTACGATTGAGAAGCTCAGTTTAAGTGATCACAGGTAGCAGGCCCTATACTATTCCATTTTAGCGACAAATAAAGAAAATGTACCATCCAAACTGCATAGAATTGTCTGTAATGTCGTGTTGAACATGTTGAGAGAACTGCTTTTCCTCGTTCAGTTTATGTACTTCTTATGTAAAATAAAATTCGTGTGTTTATACAAAATAGAAAGACCAACAAAATAATGAGCGAGCCAACTGTTAACAAATGTATCGATTCTGCATCTTTAGAGCGCAAATCCTAACCAGTATTAGCCAAGGAAATACTTATGTCAACTTGAGACCATCAGATACACTGACTTGTGTAGATGATGTTATCTACTTACTAGGGTGATAGTGACATTTGTACAAGTAATTATAGCCTTCACAGCAATAACCAACTGTTTTCATAAAAATTAAACAACAAAGTGTCAAGAAATAATCTTCTTTTCTAAAATATCTTGGATTGTCATAGCATATTAGTGGCTAAAAAGCCACAAGTAGTCAGCAGGAAGTCTCAAGTGCGTATGGTGTACCTGCATTAATGTTAGATATAGAATCGACTAGCTCTTATGCACAAACTTACACATGCACGAAGGCATATCATAAGTGAATAAGGTATAAATATATTATGAATCTCATGTAGCTATTATCCTAAAGTGCAGAGATTGATTGCGCTTGGTAAAGTGATTAATTGCTCTAGGTTATAAATGAAATGATCCCAAGTAGAAATCATCCACCTGAGTATGCTTTCTTATTCCTCCAGCCGCAAAGAAATTGTGATTTTGATCTCTTCAATGTTTTGCTGCACAACTATTGTTAATATTGTTTTCGTTCTTGTTTACCCCTTTTATTCATCACATTATTATGACTGATATGTATGAAATCTTCGTGTTATTCTGTAAAGTTATTGGGACAAAACAGAAGTCAGACCTTGTGGTTGTCACAGCTATGTGTTTTATAAAGTCTATTCAAATTTTATACCTATACATATACTGACAATAATTACCAATAAAGACAATGATACAAAATGTCAGCTGTTACTTTGTTTGCATCGAAATTTTCACCAGAACGTTAGCAAATACATCAAACCTGAATCTACTTATTTTCCCATGCTTTCAACAACAAAACCATCCAACAAAATAAAATGTCCAACAAAGTAAGCACATAAAAAACTGATGAATCACCAAAGTGGAAATTTTAAAGCCTTTGAGGGCATTTCTATCTTATAAGCAAGACGTCGCTGGCTCGTTTAGAGTCGGCTTAATGATTGAAAGAGGGTGTCCATAGTATTTTGGGAAAATGCCTGGGTACTTTTATGATCAGTAGGCCAACTTTAAGCTGCAGTCATTTGTGGGAATTTGGTAACACAGAATGTTGCCACAACGTCAAGTTTACAAGCCAGCATTGCATTCAATGACACAACGTCATTTTTTTGGTAACGGAGAAAAGGTACGACTAGATGTATACTAAATATATCATCCTAACAACAGGAATGCCGCATGTTCTGAAGACAACGAGATCTTACGATATCCCGTAGGAGGGATCGCGGGCAGAAGCAATTTTTCCTGCCAGTGGCGAAGATAAAATCTGTTGGCACACCATGACTGCTGAGTTAAACACAGATTTTAATTCTAAATAGAATATGTGCTTAGGTAACATTAGGTGAAATAAATTAGATTTTCATCCTGAAGAGTGGCCTGGTAAGAATTAACAGCCATGTAGACTGTATCAAGTTTTGTTTCATTTAGCTATAAGACCAGTAACGTAGATAAGAAGATGATACCCAAAGATTAGATGATGACTGAATTTGATCCTTTGCACGTGTTAATCAGAAAGTGCCGATAAAGTTTATCTGCGACTAACTTAATGTGTGCACCGTAACACAAGAGACACAAGGAATCCGCACAAAAACCAAGAAAAGAAGCCAGTATTGTCTTACATTCTCGGTACACTTATCTGTTCCATCTTACAAAATGTTCCTTAATTGTGCCAGACTGCCTCTTCTACTAATGATCCCTGAGAAGGGACATCAGAAGTTTCATCTGTTCAGCCCTATTGTCAGAATCAAAGAACTTATATTTCTGTTCCTGGAACTAAATATTTTCCCCGATAATCATGTATTCGAGACGAAATTAATTTCAAATTTAAATTGAATAACTTATTTAAAATTTTCATATAACAATAATAAATCTAATATTTAAATAATCAAAGTGCAACGATTTAGAGCAATTTACCATCAGAGCCTATTCGCACATAACTAAAACAATCTTTCTCAAATATTCCTGATATATTGTTTCACACTGCGGGAATTTTCAAGTATATGGCTTGAAAACAATAACGCAACGGAAATTCCACAAGGCAAAGGAAATGCATCGTGTGATGATATTTCCATAATGCCTCTGAAATGGACCCAAGACTTCCGAACCGAAACTAATCTCCTTAGATGGAAACCGGAAAAATCTGAGAAAATGGAGAAATTAAACAAAAGAGCGAGTGATTATATACGTTTGTAATTGACAGTACTATTCAAAAAGTTTCTTTCACTCTCAAATATTTCAGGCCTTTTCATATGTGCTGGAAAGGATAGAACGATAAAGAGATGGGTTCTGAACATTTTCACTGGCACCATTCTGAGTCCCCTTAAATTCTGAAAAAGTTCGATATTGTGTCAGTGAAACCATTTTGGGTTCTCAAAATTCTCAGCCTCTTTTCGAGCGATATTTCGATAGCACAACACATGTAGTTTTGTGATCGTCAACTTGAATGTTATTATATTATTTTCCACGTCGAAAGTGCTCAGATCATAATTTTTGTTATTTTACAAATTATCAGCAAAGGCCAATTTTACAGTGTAATTTCATGAAGCCATCGTCCCCTAGGCCACATTTCCGTGTCTCATACAGAACCCCGTAATAGTGAAATAACATTCGTTCTACCTTATGAAAAACACAAAATATCTGGCCCACAGGGCCAAATTTTCATATTTTTCTGCTGGTCTTGCACAATTTGATTTATTCACAGCAGGCGGAATTCATACGATTACATCAACGGAAGTTATGCTGAAATTTCTTATCTCTACGTGAATATATAAGGCTTTCTTGTGGCCACAACACCTACGCCAAACCAGTTATCAACAAATAAGAGGCACCTGAAACCTTTGGGAAGTATACACGGCCTAATTTTACAACAAACAGAAAAGGAAAATATGGAAATAACCAACAACCGTGCCAAATAAAATGAATGCATAAATATTTCTCTATTCTGTAAGCTGCTCAAGAAAACATTTTATGCATTAATATGTATGACTTTTATCTCCCAACAGCAGCACAAAAATAGCTTTTCTCAAATGAAAGATGTGAAGGAGTATAAAAAGTTTGACATCATATAATACTCCACTGGTGTGGGTTCTAGCTATCTTTGAGTTCCGGTGCTGTTTGTACAATCCAATATCTTTCAAAAGCGTTTGAAACACTTTGTTCCCAAACGGTATGAACAGTAAACCCTTTAAATAATATTATTAATGCCAAACAATGAGATGAAATTACTAAAACTTTGTGAAGGTGCAATTTATTTTTCATAAACCGATGCACACAACGCATGTGAAGACTGCTTAATACAGAATACTCATGGGTTACGTGATTTAGCCAAAAGTATCTGATCACACAGGTACATTTAAAATTTCGTGTAGGATAGATCTCACGGCGAAATTCCCACACACAGAAAGTGATCTCCTTTGATACTATAATAAGGGATTCAGTCTTTTGTTCTACACCTTATTTTAATATTTTATCCATCATTTAATATCATACTTATAAACATACTTTTTAAGCAAGATACAAGATGTTATCAAGTTAGAACAAAAGAAAAATGTACCAGATCTGTAATGTACATGGTAAAGTTGGTAGACAACCGCCCACATCCGAGGGCAACACTTACTTATAAATTATATATTAGTAATTCAGACGAAAGTATTAATTTATATATCCTGGCTGTTCTTAGCGCGTTGAAGCAAACAATATATGTACACTTTGAAGGTAAACCCTGTATATCCATGAAGATAATTGATAGCACGATTCACTATCATTGCGCGTAGGGCAACGTCTTCTGATTGGACAAAGAGGTCACACAGGTAATCTGATATATGTTGTTTATGTATGTTCCTAATGCAGTAATTTTTAGCAACTTCTCATTGGTAAAGGGCCATCATATGACTCCCTGATAAAACTGCTTAACACCTGGTCTCATGATAAATTCACTGTTCATCAAGAGTTTTAAGAATGAACTACCAGTATTACATTATTATGATATCACCATGGGGAAGTCTCCTTCCTATGTAAACATACAAACTATCCTTCATTTTTGGTTAATTTTTTTCAATGGTATAAAGAAACATAAATATTTTTACATAACATACAATATTCATAATTTATTCACAATTTATTTTCTTATTTTTCAAGAAATACATATTTTAGAAATATCTCCTTGAATTATAAGTTTTATTAAAGACTGCCCAGGTTTTTTCCTTAGTTGCCCTTTGCCCTTGAGGAAATAAACATTTTCAGATCCCTTAAGGAGTATCTGTACATGCTTTCAGAAAACTCATGACATTTATTGTTCATTGTCAAATAAAAAGAAATTTTGATAAAACTTGATGGTCTTGCCTATGGAATAGGGACCAAAGCAAAAAACTCTACCAGGGGGTAGTAGGGTTCAAGGGTTGGTAGGCATCTAGGGATAGGAATTTGGGGGCATTGGAGATCAAGGAGTGGAGGGTCTAGCAATGGTAGAGGGTCTAAGGGTGGTAGGGATCAAGGGGTAGTGGTCTAGGGTTAGGATGGCGAGTTGATCATTTTTGCCAATTTTAGAGATTGAAGAAATTGTCCTCTATCAAAATGGTCCTGAATATATTTTAATGTGCCAAAATGTTACAATTTGGACTCCACAAGACCCAAAATATGCTGATGTAATCATCTATAAGTGATTTGAACATACCAACAAATCACACATTGAATTGGCCCATAAATAATTGTCTATCAAATGAAATACAATAAGACTAGGTGGTCTTGCCCACGGAATAGTGACAAAAACTGTACACACAACTCTGCTGGGGTCAGAGGGTAAGGAGTAGTAGTGCTGGGATGATAGAGGGTTGTAGTTCTGGGATGATATGGGGTTGTGGGGATAATGGGGGTCTCAGGTGGACATTTAAGAGGTAGGGTATCAAGGGATGGAGGGTCTGAGGGTGATAGAGAGTCTAGGGGTGGTAGGGTCAAGGGAGAGGGATGGTAAAATGACCATTTCCATCAATTTTAGAGTCTGATGAATCTATCTATCTAAATGGGTATTTTAATGTGCCAAAATGTTAAAACTAGATTTTACAAAGCCTAAAATATGTTGAGGGGATCCCCTAAAGGTGATTTGAGAATACTAAGATTGCATATTTGAAATACTGTTGAAACGTTTACTTGAACCTAAATCAAGGGCCCTGACTCTAGATTCCAGCAACTATATAGGCAAGGTCTGGATTTGTGGGTTTATTGCCCCCACACCCCTTCATAGGTTAAAAGATTTTTAGTGGGGATGTATGTAAAAGTTGGTTGGTTTTTAAACTTTATATTCTCATAATTCGTTCATTAATAGGAGCTTAATAATGCAAACTGAACATTGAGGACAGTTTCAAACATTCTTGTTATTTTTGCCACAACAACAATTATTAAATTACCTCAGTCTGGCACCAGGCTATTTTTCTTTGAGAAGACAGATGTTTCTCTGCTCATTATTATTTATCTCAAGTAGAGATGTCATTTCAATTGTGCTCTATCAAGTTTGCCAGATGTCTGCAAGTAATCACTGCCATAATGGTACCACTAAGTTAAAACAATAAGATAGCACTGATATTCCATTTAAGAGGCATGTTGATTTTGGTTGCTTTATTAAATATGCTACTGCAGCAGTGAATTCTCATTGGTTTAGGTGAATATTTGGACCCAGATTATTTGTATATATTAAGGGCAAAGGGGTAATCCAAGGGAATCCCTTATGACATCATCAGCAATTCCCTGTGAGATCATTAAGGTGTTTCCTTGTCAGGAAAAAGTTCAATTTTATATTTGAAATATTAACTCTGCCTTTGGCTTCAGAGTAAAACACTTGCTTTTGTTCCTCAGATGTTACCACTGTTTATTCAAAAATTCAAACTCACTCAATATCAACTAGCACCAAAAACACGTGTTCATAAATGCATATTTTTGCAATAATAATAAATAAAATATGAGCAATTTTACCCATAAATAAACAATTTAAAGCCCTTGGGATGGTTTTATAACTTTATTGCCCCTCGTCTTTGGATATCAGGTAATAAATTCATGAAACCATCCCTTGTGATTATAACTCATTTTTGTCATATTTACACACGTAAAAATACGTTCTCATTAAGAAGAAAATTTTGGTCCCTATTTGTACGCACAGTAACTGTTCACTCGGTTTTGGGTTACTTCATGTCATCAAATGAAGCTTACAAGATAGAAAAAGAAAAACACAACATAATTCACTTCTATTAATATTCGCTCCAGATAAAAAAAATAATTCCTCTTGACACAAAGCACTCCATGATGTGGTACAAAAATCTTCATGATTTTTCTCGAAAAATTTTTCGTCTTGAAATCTATTAAATCAGTACAATCCCAAATTCTCAAAATGTGTCTCCTTCAAAAATGGTAAATCTGAACACTGCTGACAATACGTGTGGAATTGAATTGCAACCACCCCCGCCCCCCAAGAAAAACATTTTCCGGGTAAAGGTGCAGTTTACTATAGAAAGTAAATGTAAAACTGTATTTGTCGACAATGGCATGGAGAGACTACAAATTAGCTAGGGCTATTACTGATTGATAATTGCTGTTTTGTTAAAACACTCCCTTAAAGGTAAGTCCTACAGTAAACTACAATACAAAGAACTCCTGATCACATAACTCCTAATCAGAAATGTAAAGGTTTGTTTGACATTTACATCTACAGAATAGAGAAGTCTGCCACAACACCCACAGAGAACATAGCATGTAAAAAGTAAATCTTTAACATTATTGACGTCACATCTAGTGTGTTTTCGTCTAAAGGTTCGGTAGATTTCTCGTTGACAACTTCATCTTGAAATTAATTCTGATCCAATGAAAATAAAATGAAAGGAAAGGAACTTTATTTTTTAAAGATGTGTTCTGAATTAGGTCGGGGGATTCTGGGTAATTAAGACCGTATTTGTAGTGGATTAAAATCTGCTTGGAATTAACGTCTGTGTTCACACTCTTCGGGTTTGGTTTCATTAAGTGATGTAATCGAGCGGAAGCCGCTGATTCCTGAGCGGCAGCCGAAGCGACGTGATGCGATGCGCTGCAGCTGCTTCTTCGCACGTTTGTTCAGCGGCTCCGTCAATTTCAAGATAAAACTTAAAATCCAGTTAAAACGAGTTTGAAACCGATAGACAGGAGCTTCGGTAATTTTTCCTAAGGCAGATTCAGAGTCTTTTGTTAAATGACTATCTTTCTCAAAGAGCTTTCAAAGTATAAAGACAGGTACCATGATTTGGACAGCAAAGACGTGAGCTCTGCAGTCGACGTGTCTCTTTACTTAAAATAGTCTGTCTGTTGAAAGTATGAGGACGTCATTGGCTTAGTACAACAAGCTTCAGCTTTCACTGGGGAATTAGTGCTTTTTAATCGTGATTTTCTTTTCTTCCTCATAGCCTCAGTGAAAAAAGTCGACCATTAACTTTTTTCTGCAACAAACGTTAAGTTACTATTTTGAACTCATTTTAACATAAAAAATAAGATCAACTAAGTTGAAACAATGATGAACCAAATTTGGAACTACAGTACAACTATGCCGGCCCTTGTTGTGTTCAATATTATTCAATAACTATATTCAAAATTACTATAAGCATCACTGAACGACTATTGTGGGTCTACCTGTGATATCCAAAGGGGAGATTGTGAAACGATGTGTTCACAGAAAAATACAGGATGTCTCCAATTTACAGCAGAGATTATAATTTTTCCCTTCTGTGATTTCAAGTCAAACTAAGAAGGAAATGTTACCACATCAAGAGACTGTGAACTGTTTGTTAACAACGATGCCAATAAGAACGTCATTCATAACCTTTCCTCTTACCTAAACACACCATTTGTGATTGCCATTCATGTTACATACATCACAAAGAACTTAAATCTACAAAGAACAAATTCTTATGTATGCAGATAGTACCATGATTTTCATCTGACGATTTAGCGTGACCAAACTCCATTTTATCTTCCCGTTGTCCATAGGAGAAATTTCTGCTGCACTCAAGTTCCAAGTTTTGACAAATTTCTCCCACCTGTACTGATACTGAACAAGTGGTCTTACAAAACATATTCTCAATGGGAGACGTAAGCAATTTTCTTACACAGAACTTGTTCGAAAGGAACTCATGAGTGGATGTAACCAACATGTTTACAAAAACATGCAATGTTCTCACAAGTGTTTCCAGGAATTTTCGCCGGTATCAGTTGGTTTCACTTTGTTTCAATTACTAAAACAGACAGATAAACCAGATTAAACAATCTTCATGGCAAATCTTGCGTTGAACAACACGCATCCGTGTTCTATCTTGTTTTATCAAAAGAGAAACTTTTGTTTCCTTCTGCCCTGATGCTGTAAATGGAAACTTTGCTTAGTTTAATTTGTACTGTAACCTTTCAGTTCATTGCATGGCTCGCACTCAGAGACTTCTGTGGCTTTCAATATCACAGGCAAAACAGTACGATACCACAATTGGAACTAGTCGAGAGTATGCTTACGTTCACAAGATCACACTGATACGACTGTAACATACGTGGTATATGTATCGTGTAGGATAAAGGAAAATATTGTAAGAGTTACTGGAGCAGATGTTTATCTTAGTTTTACTGTGTCTTACCTCTCAGAACATTTTTTAGAATCTTCCAAATTCATTCGTTTGATTTTCTCAGTAGCTTCGGGTTAATTTCTCAAATTGACTGAATATCAACAAGACTGTAACGTTTCTGTAACGATTCGCGATTGTTTGGTGGAATATATATATATATATATATATATATATATATATATCTGAACGGAAAACTTCGAAAATAAAATGCCTTTCAGTCGAAGATACACAATCTGCATAACACATGGATCACAGTAATTTTGTTTCTTTTCATTTGACAATGAAATCAAGTACCTTCACTCTGACATTCAGATGACCTTGGCCTTTAAGCAAGTTTAGTGGAATAAATGCACACAAAAGTAAAAGAAAAGAAAATCCCACAAACCAAACTCATTTTCCAGCAATGTTTTAGTAATTCACAAATACTGCGAATACCAGACAGTAAAACTGAATCTAAAAGTCGCCTGTACCTTTCAATACCAAACTCTCAACCCAACCCAAAGGCAATGAAACACCCAACAACTGTACCCTAGACTTCCAAATTACAAACTTCAAAAGAGTTCCAAGGATTATAAATGTGTCCCCGCTACATCTGTATGGATGCGGCTTGAAGTAAATAAAAATTGAGTGAAAGCACATTCATGGAAAAGTGCTGGCGCTCCCACCGAGCCACCTGGTGAAACTTTCATAACCTAATATTTATTCCATGCATTACAGACTTCGCTTAAAGTTCCTGTCTGTTAAAAAGGTTTTAATGACCTGACTTTCCCATGGCTGGAATATAATTAAGTCTGAATTTTCTGGTTTTCTAGTGTCAGTAGGAAGCATGACGCATTAAGTCTGTGCTTTGGTATATATCCTTGAAAATGTCGCAATGCCTAAGATCACTAAGACACTTTCAGTAGGCATAACACCTAGGGTACAGGTTCTAAAAACCATTGACATGTCACTTCCTGTAAATTACTTCAAGGAAACTATGTGCTTAAAATTGTATTTCAAAGTCTTTGTCAGTAACTCACCGTGTAATACAAGTAGCAATGTATCAATTTCAATTTCTCTCAAATCAAAAGATGAAGGATAGTCTCCTTTAATTACAGGGCCAGGGAAACGAAGTGTCTTGTGGTTTCAAAATTAATTATCTTCACTCTCTCCAAAGGGAATGGAGTTGCGTAAATCTGATAACCAATAAATTAACATTTGTGTGAAAGTAAATTCGACTGCACATAAAATGATACCCTGGGGAGAGTGGCTACGAAAGAGACGAAATGCAGGATTTTCAACAAAGACTCTTGCTCATCCAGGTCTTGACATGTAGATATATTACAGAACCACACATACACAAATTTGAACAACGATGAGCTCACCAGCGTTCTTGAAGATCCTGATGTCTTTGAAACGCTGATCCAAAAGTTGATATCAGAACTGAGGTCGATTAAATAATCGGTGTATGAAAAGTAATCAACAAGGAAAAAAATGACGTTGCGGCTATGGCCCAATTGGGGGCACTGCAATATGACGTCATGGCAGCATTCTGTGTAACAAATTCCAACGAATGAATGCAGCTTAAAGTAGGCCTGCTTATCATAAAACTGCCAAAGGCCGTTAACATCTTAACATTCCAAGATGTTAAGGGTCATCGACTCAACCACTAAGGTGACTCTAACGAGCCACCAACTAAACAACCAAATAAAATTCTTTGAAAATTCCTCCTTTTAGTTGCCTTTGTACCTTTCAGGGTTGCAGATTGAGCACAACTGTGATCTATATAATAAGTCTGCAGTAAATGTAAACGACATGGAAACGACATACGTACATGATGTGTCGTGTATGCAGACACAACAGCGCCATCTTGAATAAATGTGTGTGCAAACTGATTTCATTTCTTTTGTTATATCATATGGTGTCAGAAGAAAAAGGAACAATGTCGGATTACAGTTGAATATTTTGTGCTTCTTCTTGACCACTTTTTGGGACATGAAACTGCCCAGTTTGTATATATTTGCTTATTGAAATTTTTGATTTGTCAAGTTACAAATGGTTGGAACCAATCATTTACAACAAAGAAGCCCAATGGTTGGAGCAAATCAGTGTACCAAATGGTTGGAGCAAATCAGTGTACCACATGGTTGGAGCAAATCAATGTACCAAATAGTTGGAGCAAATCAGTGAACCAAATGGTTGGAGCAAATCAGTGAACCTGAAGGTTAGAGTCAATTAAAGACTGAGTGCATCAGTCACATCACACAAGGGTGGATCCCTACTTTTATGGACTGTTTGATTCCTGACTGGTTATACATAATG
>JBCAUG010076571.1:0-39268 GCA_038406175.1 Haplosyllis leylae | reverse complement strand
TTTGCCTTCTGTATCATGTAGTCAAGAGGCTCCGTGATGAAACGATGTCTGGTAATACTTTTACCAATGCCACTTGCGGCAATATTTATCCAGAACAAATTAAGCACTGTCGGCCTCGTTAAAAAAAGACCTCTTGTACGGGGGCTGACACAAGAGGCCACAAATGGCAAAACTGCTCCCATATGGAGATCAACTGGTGCATTAGTTTCTTTCCATGTCAATGCATGGTAATTATACACATCAGCTGGCAAAATTTGGTCCCAGTTGAAACTGTAACTGTAACTGAAACTGTAAGTTGTTTCATACAGCATTGAGGCAGTGAAAGTACTCGTGAAATTGGTCATTATCTCTGACGGCAATAACGGAGAAATGGAATTGAAAAGCACGCTATCTTTTTTTACATGATCCATTGACTACAGTGAAAAAGCATTCACACATGACAAACATGCCGATGCATCAATAACTTGCAATTTGCAACTGTTATCATTCCCATTATGGATCACACACAAAAAAAATGTGCAAAGAAAAACAAGTGTAGAATATGACTCAGAAAATGAATTAGGCATTCACACCTGAAAGAAATGTGTGAGGTGTCGACATGACATCACCGATGTAATTAGTGCCTGAATGACACTTGTTTGGCGCGTCAGCGTGCTGGCACATTGCCATAACCCATTGGTTCCATGGTCAATCTGTTTCACCATATCTATGACTAGTATTCCCTATGACTCATAGGGTGAAGTACGCTGTGTCAGTGCATCAGCACGTCGGCACATCGGCCGCTGAAGGTATTGTACTATAACACATATCATTAGGGAACCTTCACTTGTGCTGACGTGCCGATGCGCTGACTGGGCCAGAGGGAAATATTCTATAAGTGAAAGTACCTTGAAATTGTGTTTCATTCCAGTCAGCACGTTGGCACGTCAGCAGGTAAGCCTATAAAGATTTAGTATTGTTTCAAGAGAAATATACTGCTAACATGCCGACGTGCCAGCATGCCGATGTACCCACAGCAATCACACACAAGAAGTCAATGATAACTTATGAGGACCTTATTTATTTGAGAACTGTATGTGCCAACATGCTGACACGCCGACCATATAACAATTGCACTGAATGAGAGTAAAGCATGAAGTCTCTGCTTGAAGATTTCTGTTCAGGAGGCCGTCAGTCATATGCCGACATGCCGACAGCTGTTCTAGGAAAGTGTAGTAGTGGGACTCTGTGCTTAGCCACTGACGCCGACAATACATTAGGCTGATGTGAATGCCGGAATGTAGGCACACCAATGCGGGCTGGAGTGGTAGCCATGGCGTTGCAGGCGCCGTGACTTTACCTTGCCTGGGTTTAGGTATATAGGAGGCGAGCACCTTTTTCTCACACTGAAGTCTCATGTTGAAGTCTTGCCTTGAAGTCTCCTGTGGAAGACTTATGCCAACTTAATAGGTGCCCTCGTGTTGAAGTCTCCTGTTGAAGTCTCCTGTCGAAGACTTGGGTTTCCTTTTTGAAATAGTGTCTTTTTTTCCATTTCAAATCAAACACATGCAGTTTCTTATTTAAATATTGTTTATATATATATATACATATATATATATTGTTATATATATAACATTATAAATATAATATATATATTATTATATACATATATGTAAGTATATACAGATAGCTGCAATAGGATTTAGCTCTTAATGCAAATGTATGAAGATGGTGGTCAACATTCTACACTCGTTCCGTTATGTGTTTGACCAGAAATCCTGTCTCCTAACATCTGATTGGTGTAAACAGTTTGTTCTCTTAAAGCCTCAAATTCATCATAAAGTTCCTGCTGGTCTGATAACTTAATGTCATCTTCCACTTCCTCAAATAAGTTTATGGCCTCCATCAAATGCCTGTTTATTATCCCCATTTTCCATTCAGCAATAACTCCTGCTCTAACAAATTGGGTAGGACAAAAAGTGTCTGACCAATTCCAGGTAATTACAATAGGGAATTCTGGCAGAGAATACTGGTGATCTCCAGGAACTAATTTAAGGATGTGCCCTGAATAAGAAGCTACTTTTCTTCCCATAGTTGCGGAGGGTTGGGCTCCAGGTTACGCTTGTTGCACCTTTTCGTTGCATAAATTTCCGACATTTCGGGTGAAACTCACCGTTTTTTGGTGCAACGACACGTTACAGTTTTTTCCTTAGTTTCCTTGGTAAATCCTGCTAGGGGGTTGCTGTAGGAGTGTATTAAGATAGTTATTTGTTACTTACATCAGTAAGGTCTCTGATAGCAATCAGCAAAACTAGATCTATATGGCTGTCATCCTGAAGCATCTTTCTGGCCCATTGTCCTGGAGACAATCCATCCCAGCCAAGAGGTATCTTCAACCATTCTAGATACTGTAAAGAAAGGTTCATTTTTAAAGAAAGGTTCATTTTTATTGTTATTGATTTATGGAAGTATTTACACTGAAAAATATAAATTATAACAGAATATTTTTAGTTTGTTATCTGTTGAAATTTATACACACATTTATACACATATTTATACACATATTTCTTTTACCCTAATTACCTCAGGTGTTTCTAGCATTTTGCAGAAGTGTTTGATTCCTGCAATTTTCAGGTTATCAGGGACCCATTTGCCAACACCCTGACACTGTGCCATAAAGGAGGACATTGCACTACTTGGCTTGTTTTCAGGCATCTATACAAATAAGGAAAGCAATGTATTATGCTCGTTCACTCATTGCACAAATTTCCAGTTATTTTTTGTGTAACACACGGATTTACATGTTATTGGTGAAACGACGAAAAAAGGTGCAACTCACAAATGTTACTTCGCGATAGAAGTGCCTTTTGATGAAGTTGGAAAGGAGTCTAGCCTCTTCACTATTAGCAAGGCCCATTTGCTCAGCCTCTTGAGTAACAGCCCCAGATGAAGCCTGCTGTCTAGTTAGGATGGGTTTCTTGGTCTGTTTCTGGAGAAAAATAAACATTTTACATACCCAAAAATATATTACAGTTAGAAGACAGTTTACACAGTTATTTTATTTTATTTTTAAATTTACCTGTTTGTAAAACCATTTCTTGTGCAGTTTTTTAACTGATGCCTCTGCACTGTGCTTAGATGTTGGATGAAAATCAAATCCATTCCACCCTGCTGTTGCCTTACTGGATTGATCTCTGACAATTTCCATTAAGCATTGAACTGGAATTAATTTATGGCATTATTTAGTTAATTATGCTTTTACATTGTAGTTGTCTCTATTATTTTAATTTAAAAAAAATTATTCTGACCAGCCAAATCCTCATAAAGTGTTGATGTTTGCTTCTCTTTGGGCTGCCTCCATTATTTCCTCTAAGGACTTTTCTTCAGAAGGAGCTTCTTCAATGTCTGGAGGTGGAGGTTGGTCTGGAGGTGCAGGGGGAGGCTGGCTTGAAACCTTAGCCCTTTTAGGTCTGGATAGCCCTGTCCCTTCGAGGTCCTTGTCCATTTCCATTATATCTGTGTGTTGCAATAAAAACACTTGTTACAGCAAAAACATCATTTAACCACGAGTTGCACAAAAAACCGTGTGTTATACAGATTCTTGGTTGCGCCCCCTTTAGTTACTTTATGATGCAACTCGTTACACTGTAATCCGATCGTTGCACAAATTTCTGAGTGGCAGCCATATTGGGAAAAAAACACATTTTCAGTTCAGATTTTGAATCTTCATTTACAGATAGGTATTGCTCTTACATGACTTCAAAACCAATTCCTGGAGATGCTATACATATTGATAGACATACCTGACCACACTTTGAGGAGATGCTTCCCTTTTTCTAGTCCTGACATCCTGGATTTCGAAAATTTGTGTAATGACCACGGGAACAAAATGGCGGCTTTGCACTGAAATCGGGTGTGCTTCATAGCACATTTCAGGAACTTTCCCGACGTGTCATTGCACTCAAAACAGAGAACCGAACGGAAAACTCGAGACAGAGCTGTCGAAACTTTTCAAACATTATTTGAGGCGGAACCTGGCGATATGCCGCCTGTTATTACCCGAAAAAATATTCTCCGCAGATGAAATGAAACTTAACCAAAATGGGGCAATTGTTGGAGGAGGGTATACAAAATGCCTCTCCATGTGGACCACCGGCAAAATAAAGCTAACTGTGGTGCACACTGAAATTTGGAACGATCTGATATTCTTCATACAAATGGACCTAATTTTGTATTTTATGAGATTCATTGTAACAGGTTGAGGGTATAACGTTGCGAAACTGAGGAGATGAAGGCAAACCAAGAACACATTTGGCTTCCTATGGCCAAAGGAGTGTTAATTAGTCCGCAGCCACCTCCTCAGATGGTTCCACGTAGTCCCCATGCATTGATCAGGCATCCCCTGTGTCACATGTACTCACAGCAATAGCCAATGAGCTGATCGTGTGACCCAGTCAACCAACCATAGCATGACATGTCAGTGTGTGTATCCCTGCTCACCCCCTCAGACCTGCACAACAGTAATCACTGGTCCAATTGTGTTGAGACTAGTATAAACCTTAGTCTGTTTCAGTACCTGCATTAACCACCAAAGGTGCTAAATAGCTTCAGGCCTTCCCCAAATTGCCACCCCCTCCTAGGTACTACTTTGTGTGGTAGCACTGATCTTCTGGTGACAAGGTATTAGGTATATAAGGGAGTCACACCCTATGAAAGTAGAACCTCCAGAAATGGCACCAGACTGTTCAGTGTCATAATAGCAAACAGCAGGAACTTCTCAGGTATTTGTAGAGATGAACTGATTCTTTCCCCCCAGGATCTTCCAAACTGCATTTTAAACATTTTGGCAATACTCTTAGATCCTGAGGAGGTGGAGAGCCAGGTTAACTCCTCCTGCACAACCTGTTACTTAAGTGTCATTTCCATAGTCTTCTGTAGTCTGTACAAGTAAAAGTGAGAAGTTAACTTAAAGTCCACATTTATGTCATTGTATTTATGAAATGTATATGTTTACAGAGTTTCTTAGCTGCACTTGACTATTTGAATTGACCTGCACTTTGACTTGTGCATTTGACATTTGAACTACATCTGCATTTGTATCCTGAACTGCACATTAGACTTTAGACTGTGTGATCTCCTCAAGATATGTGTCTGCATGAGATATCTGTTAACTGTGTTAATGAGGACTTTCCAACCCCTCACATTGTGAATGTACATTTATTGGATCTACAGAAGAACTATTGGACCATTAATGTTACTTCTTCAGACTTTGATGACTCATTTGCATTGCTTTCCATTAACCTGTCTTAGGAGTAACAATAAAGACTATACATCATCTGAGTGTTTGTATTCTTCACCATGTGGAAAGCCACCCCCTCAGAAGTCTACCCCTCACCCAGTAGTACAGCCGGCAACTCCTGATTCACAAATAGGTCCAGTGCACGAACTAACACCCATGAATAACTGCTGTCACCCCCTGAGATTAAACAGCTCTTGCTCTCCTCACTGACCAGGTGGACACTCAATTCTGACTGGGGTTGAGTTTAATACAATAAACCAAGTAATTGTAATATTGGTGACAATCCTTTCCAAGGTTTTGTTCTCTATTCCTAAAACTTAATCTGATGATGGAAATCTTGTCTTCCGGAAAAAACAGCAAGACTTAAAAATGCCAAAGGTTGTTTACCAAGATAGTTGAGTTTGTATATTTTCCTAAGTCAAGGTTAAATTGACAGGTTTTAAAGGGATTAAAATTGGTTTGAATATCTAGATAATCATTTCAAAATATTTTTGTTAAGGAAAGTATAATTCAATTTCCTTCCTTGTATCTGGCTTCATAACTCGAGTCTTGCTTCCAGTTATTGACCAGAAGACCTGACTCAAGAACATTAATCATAATCCAATAACACCCAAATCAGGTCATCATAGATATATGATGCTAAGTAGTCACTCACTTGAATATATTCATGTATTTCTGTGTTCTGAGACTTCACTGAGGATGAAAGATTAAGTCGCAAATTGACGAGAAATCTGTCCCAACAATGTCTATAGAATAGACAAGGATCAAGGAAGAAATACTGGGAGGGTGAAGCAGTGTCATGTGCAAACAGTTACCGGATAGTAAGAAGCACGGGAAGCTCAAGAAATACGTGCTTAAAAAACAATTACCCACAAAATATTCATAATCTCAACTTTATGGATCATTGAATGGCTCAATAAGGTTCATTTTAGCTTTTGACTGTGAAAGAAATTGATACAAATAAATATACATTAAAGAATACTTTTGGTCGTATTTTAAGGCAGTTACTCTTATGAAAAAAACCTAATATTTACCTCCTCAATAATAATTTTACCCTAAAATAACTAATAAACAAATTTAGACGCTGTAGACATTTGTACAATGATTGCTACAGATACAAATTTATAAATAAGAGCTATTACATGCCTATGGCAGAAAACTTTGTGTACACATAGGTCAAACCCAACAGCGAGCGAATACATTTCAAAATGAAAAAACTAAACTTGATTTGTAAACACTAAAATATCCACACTATAAGATACTGCATAAGATCTTATGTGCTTTCTGATAAAATACGTCGGCTCATTATTTTAATGCAGCCTCATTTCTTTCACAGTAATTACTCATTGTGGAGCTGCACTTAATTAACTTAAATGAAAATAACTTCTGTCTGGGGTCCTTTCCGTTTGGCTTTAAAATTAAGTCTCTTTTTTGCGTCTTTTGAAAAGAAAAACAGAAGGTTCTGTCATGTCAACTGTTAGATAGCGTCGTGGAAGAGGAAATGGCAAACATCAAACAGAATTAACAGGGTATTTCACAAAATCATTCGTCGCAGTCTACTTGGTGCAGGGGTGACCCTTATTAATTAATTGCTGACTTTGCTCACAAGAGACAGCAGATGGTCAGCTTTTTCACACATCAGGAAGGGAATTAAGTTTTTTCTTATTTTCTCGTCTGATGAACTCTAAAATTTAACTTTAATTTACCATTGTAATTTGGTAACCGTGTGGAGCCCTTTCCGGTTCAGTCTTAATACTTGACGCATAAAACCTCACTACGCTGGTGGTATCATTTTGGTTGATTGATTTTTCCGACAGTAAGAAGATTTATATAACAGATTGTCCTCGAAACTCCGACTACATCGTAAATATGCGGTTACATATCAAGTCTTTGCGAAGCTCTCTATGTACAAGGAACTCTATTTTTGGAAACTTGTAGAATGTTATGTGATGAAAATTTCTGAATTTGCTTCATGAATTTATGAATCCTTTTTTTACCTCATTTGTCTAGCCTCCAATCGTTTCATCTCAGTGTTGTTGTATAATCATGATCCAACCAATCAAAATTATTGTGCATTTTCATGAATGTTTTAAAGTTTTTCACAAAATAGCCGAAATTGGCAACAAAGGTAATATTGGCATCACAGGTCTCACTATTATTGCCAATTCTGGGTAATTGTGAAAAGCTCTTGCTTCTGAATCAGCAACAGAAAATTATCAATTGCGCAGGACAATTCTTGAGACAAGAGAGCCCGTGGCGATTTCTTCAGTTCAATTGGGCGCAAATGCAGAAAATGTCTGGTATTGGTTAACTGTGGTGTCTGCCAGAAAAATAATGAAACCCTCAACATGTCAATTCACTAGAATTTATTTCCAGAGCAACATGCAAAGAATTCATTGACTACAAAATGGGTCTGAAAACAGACTGTAAAGAAAATATTTTTCCGAACTGATCTGATCCATATTCTAGAAACTAAACCTAAACTTGGACCAGGACCTGTGCAGTATTTTAGATTATATCTGAAACAACTTAATGCTAAATATTTTCTGTAGCAATACATATTTCGTGGATGTATTTTTGCTGTGAAACATGTTGGCTTTATCTAATTCAATAAACAGGCCAATCTAGCTTCTCCAGTTGAGTTCTTACTGCTCAACATTTGACTTCAGGTCATCCATTCTCAGCAATTACACTCAGCATTTTCTCTCTGACTCTTGTATAGAAATGTCCCCAGTGAATTTCAATTTCAACACTTAATACTTATTTAGTTTGTGATGGACACAACAAAAAATGACTGGATGTCATGTCAAATATACATGCATTTACAAAGAAGCCAGACGTTTGTTCAGAAAGTGATGGACAAGCCTTTCTTTCCTGGTACATGTTCTCAAAACATAGATCTATAAATGTACAGTGTACGTTAATTTTGTGTTGGTGATAAATTGGTGTTATTTTTTATTTTGTTCTGTGGGATAATGCCCATTTCTTTTTGAATAAATATTATATCGGGGGGGAGGTTTCATTGAGTGTGATAACAAACAGATAAATTTCAGTTGCATCAAAAAGGACGCAAACTTTGTGTGCATGTCTAATGTATTTATGTTAAGTTACCTGAATATTTACAAATTGATTATGAGATCTGCAAGATCTGCAAACACTTTGTATGTGTCCTTGTGGAACTGACTGGGCTCTTGCATTTTGTCATGATTAACTTTTTACTCTAAAAATGAAACAGATAGCCAAGAGCATAGTGATAGTCTAGTGTATTTTTTATAATTTTGATGGACACATGGATGGACTCAAACAGACCATTGAGCATGCTGCACAGTGTGGACCATTTAAGCCACTCTGGCTTGGATGATTGCTTAGTGCATTATTTATAATAAGTATTGATTAGACAAGATGACTGCAAAGTGCCAACAGATTGATACCCCAGGCATGGATAGTCAGGAACTTTTAAATAAAAGGTGAGAAATGATCATAAATTGATTAAATATGAAGCTACTACTATCAGTTCATTTCTAGCTGCTAACAGATTAAAAGATTTTCTATTCCGAGAAAAAAACATGAAACACAATGCATATTATTAATTTTAGACAATTAAATATTAGGTTTATGGAGTCAGCAGGGTGGTCAGATATATATATTCAATCACAGGTCAGGATAAAACACTTTGTACTAGATTTTGAAGTTTTGATAATCTTAACTCTTATCCTTATGACCAAAATGCCATGTCTCTCTTACATACCAACTGTACCATGGAGAACTCCAGGTATTTACAACTGTGACTAAATACCGTTAGTTGTCCCTCTAAGTGATCTGTCAGTGTTATATATTGCCATTATACATTTGAATCTGTGTCTAATTAGAAGGTTATCCAGAGAAAGGGGTGGATCATGTTATAATGTTATCAACTGATTAATGTACATCTTACATAGGGAAGGGATAGGACGTGGTGGGCTCTTTGGAGAATTTATCATACATGTGTTTATTCTACATGCTCTGAACTTAAAACTTTCTTTATCAACATTACCAGGTTTTAATGGTCACAGGCTACCCGTAATTTAACCATTTATTAGCATTAGAAGTTTTTAATTTACCACCCAAATAATTTGAGGTTGCTGTAGAAAACTGTTGACATAACAAATAGCTCACTGATTTTGAGTTTCTCCAACCAGAAGGTAGTTTACCTTGTGAGTACTAACAAACCTAAATCATTAATATCATTTTTGATATCTTTGGATTTTAATTAAGAAATATGTTTTAACTAATACTTGATATCTTGATAATTTCTTGAAAATTTTCCGAATTTCATTAAAAGTGTGAGTTAGTAAAGTGATGGTACTTTATTTTGTCCATACATGGCATAGTGTAACACAAATATCAGGCACAAAAGTTATGCAACATTGCTCATACTTTGTTTTGTTTTTTTAATTTGCTCTGAACAGGTTAAATTTAGCATTAAAATATAGGTTTTCTGGTGACCTAAATTTTGTGAAGTACAGTTGGGTGTTTTTAATCAAAATAGCATGTAAAGAGGGCGTTTATAGTAGTTTCAGTGACCCAGAAAACTGTGGAAAGTTAAGGAAGTAACTTCAAAACAAAGTATACAAAAGTGGATAAGAGCTTAAAATCACATTAGTGACAGTCTGTAGCATAAGGGTTAACAATTGATTATGCATTTCTGATCAGTAGTGCCATTAAATATAAGTAGCACCAACAACACTGAGAAATTATTTATGGCATCTCTGCTACATGTATGTAGGGAATTTGACTGGCTGTCATGCTGGCCATCAAGAGGTCAGCAGATCTTGCACCAAAGTTGAATCTGAGGAATCCATTGTGTGTAGATGAGGAAGCATGCCAGCAAAGGATCCACCCTGGCTTTGCAACCCAGGGCAGATGTCACCAGAAGTCCAAAACAGAGGTAACAGTGGCCCCCTAAAAAGGACTTGTGTCCTTCAATCTTTATTCAAGTTATACAAGTTAAAGATGCACCCAAAAGATAAAGAAATCCTGGATTAATAATAAAATTAAAAAGTTAGTGAATAGTTAACTGAATTAAATTCATAAAAGCACATGACCTGCAATTGTACAATGAAATAATTTCACCTTTAACCTGTTTGGAGAGAGTGTACTTTAGCATGACAGCAAGTGGCCGTTCTTTGTAAGACTACCTCTACGAAAAAGAAGAATCGCCATGCTCTTGATCAGGCATCCTGCCGGAGAGGATCACAGTTTGGCAATTATGTACTCCGATAGAATAAAATACGTTCAGACGGCCTTTCCTTTCCACCAGTTTATCATAAACCACAAATAATTTATATTTGCACCCTGTGTGATTGTATCCGTCGTAATTCCGACAGCATTACTAGTTTGCGTCTTTTCATAGATAATGCCTCTACAGGGCAAACAAATAGGCTGGACCCAATAGAAATGGTTTATTATAGACACAACTTTCTTTGCATGACCTTATATGGCCACAACAGCTGAATTTTAACATAAGAGGATGCTCATCAACCTGCCTTTTCCCCATTACCTCGCACCCCCAAAAAGCTAGTAATGACTCGGCACGGTTTGTATTCAGACAGCTTCCCTCCGATTGAGAAAGCAGAAACCTTTTGCTTACATCATGTGAAACCTGCGCATACATATACATATGAAACTACCACCGAGATAACAGGGCAGCCCTCCCGGCTCGGTATTAACATGTTACGTAGATCTAAATGGAATTAAAATCAAGCAAACATTGAATTATTCTTGGAAGTTATAGTATTTTAACAAAATAATTTGGTAAACCTCACAAACTATCAGAATATTGTATTTTTGTTTCCAAATACAAAAATACTTCAATCTAAATTAATAAAGTAATGCTCATTTGAAAAGAATCAGGATCAAAAGGAAATAAAATTTATTTCGAAGTAACTTTCAATCTCAAAGTACCAAATAACCTCCAATCCACAGAGTCCGTTATTGGTCCAATGTGAGTAGCTACCATCTGCCTGGTAAGATCAGGCCCAGCCATTGCGCTTGATGAAAATATGGGCCAGAAAGCAACTTGCAGAAAATCTTCCCTCATGGAAAATCCGCAAGAGCCAAGATGGGATGAAGGAAGCGAATCACTGTGGGAACATTCACTCTGTAGTCGGTGGAGGTATGAGCAGCTTTGCGATAAAAGAAGCTGTTATAGTTTCTCGCAGAGTGAACATTTCCTACATACAACAGGTTCAGGTGAAGCTGTGAGGATTTAACGAGGGGAATTCACAAGGACAGCCAAGATAGATCACGGGATTATGAGGTAAACGTCTAATACGGTTAAATCTTATACGCTAGGACGATCTATTGGATATGTTCCCAAGTGAACGTATGGAGAAATCGATGATTAGTTTTAGTCTAAGAAACTGGGCAAATTAAAACAAGAAATAATCGTCTGTACAATCATATTCACCAAAAGCCGCACATTTGAGTTTTCCATTTTGAAGTGAGTTCGAATTTGTCAATTTAATCAAAGGCGAAAGTGAATATCAGTGCAACTTTACGTTACTTACCAGGACAAAAAATGCCACACAGTCACAGCAGGAAACTGTAAGTAGTCTTTTGGCACCTGAGGTATATTTGTCACTTCACTAATTTGACAACTTCGACTGAACTTTCATAAAGGAAAAACAAGGCTGTTGGATTTGCTTGATGTCATCTGCAAGTTTGGTCATTTGTGGCAATGAAATATGATAAATTGCTTCATTTTTGGTTTGAACCGTTGCTCTCGATTCAGGACTCGGCACAATAAGGAGTGGCATTAATTTCTGAACACGTTTCAGTCTTATTACATATACAACCAGATTCAAAAACACAAACTGCAGAACAGGGAGGAAACACAAGGAATTGTGAGAGTATATTCTTATCCAGAATTGCCTTCTTCGAAACTGGTATCATTTAAAGTTGAAAGGGGTGGTCCCCCGTGGTACAAGATCATGTAGCCATAATTGGAGCTTCTATGTAGTCCTACTGGTCCTCTGGCATGAAAATATAGGTGTAAATTTGAATGTAACATTCAGGATCTGTCTTTGTGTCTGGGTCTGAAAAGCCTATAAACCACAAATGACACTTATCTACCAGGTTTTGGGAGATGAAATTTACTTAGATATTCTCACTGAAACGAACATATTGGTGGCCCCTGCAAATTATACAAGATTTTTTAATTTTTAATTTGGTATGGTCAAATGTACTGTCAAAGCTTGAAAGTCCTGCCACAATTTGGGACATTTTCAAAAACTCAATTGAGAATTGTATTTTACAAAAGCTCCAGGAAGAAGACATGAAGTCGTTATGAAAGACTTGTAATCAGATAGAATGGTGTATGGAGGAAACAAGTTTTCCAAAAGCATGCTATTTTTCCAAATATTAAATTCTTTTATCAGACGTAGAGTCCACATCATAAACATTCAACTATCAAGTGTACCGCAGGTGTTTAGTTTATCTTTCCAGCTGTTTTGAACACATATGATGACAATGCTGGAGGAAAAATACCTGTAGATTTGGTGTGTTAATGATTTAATCTATTAAATTTATGAATATATCATGACGGTTTTATAATGGTTGTATTATATCTATTTGTTCAGGCATGAGAGAATGCGGCTGTTTATGGATATTTAGAATTTTTTTCAAATGGACAGTTTGGGATTTGTGCTCGTTTTGTGCGGAATATCTGACAAGTTTCTGTATTCAACTATCCACCATCCTGCAGATTATACAACTTGTTATGATTCCGACAGCATTTTTGTTTAGAGTTTTGTTCGATTAAGAACCTTTTGCTTTCACCACTCTTTATCTTTGTATGATAAAATAAACTCTACTTTTTGTGCTACTTCTGGTAGTCGAAGCTGATCAGAAGTTTCTCAAAGTGTTTGTTGTCCTTACCTTCACTGCTCTTATCATATTATTTCATTATTGTAATTGTTTTATGTCGTTTTTGTGACAATATAATTGTTTCCAGCACCAAATAATATCTGATGCCCTTCCATGAAGATGTGCGTCAAATGAAATAGTCAAGTAAAGGAAGATAACCTGTACGTATTCTGTGCCGAAATGTGTAGAAAAAGTCATATCTCAGATTTATCCTAAAACCCGACATCCTCTTCAACGGAACATTTAAGTATTTTCCACATCTGGTCCGCCATCACCATTTCAGCTCTTTCCATCTTTTATTGGTAATGCCCTGAGTCAAATTACGAAAGGTATGATGCCGTGATGACTCAGACGTATTCTTTGCGTTATATTATGTGAGCAACTTTTGGCAAATAAAAAACAAGATCTCGCATGTGCTCGAAAGAAAAAGTCGTAATGGGTTTTCGATAACACCTCTGATGTTAAAGAAGAAAAATTCTGTGACATTACCGCCGTATTACATGTGCCTGTCTTTTTTCCTTCACAGAATGTTTGAGATGAGATACAACCGGAATGTGTGAGACACCATGTTGGTTTATTGGAGATGCCTCACTTTCTACTTCACATGCTTACTCCAATATGTGACTCCGGTGCTAGGTAAGTTTAAACATAAACTGAGAGCAGGTTCGATTTTTCAAGACACAAGCTCGTACAACTTTGAAAAAGAAAATGATGGAACCAAAAGTGCAAGAACAGATATCTTTTTTTTTTCATGACAAATAATTTTGTGTAACATCTGTTGCTGTAGTTAATAATTGTTGATAGATATCACTTGCTTGTAAACATACCTGCCACAAGACAGTCCTCCCTGATTGGGGGGGGGTATCCCATCCCTGGCTGGGCATACCCCATTCCTTGGCATGGGAGTACCCCATCCCTGGCTGTGTGGACATGACAAATAATTTTGTGTAACATTTGTTGCTGTAGTTAATAATTGTTGATAGATATCAAAATAAAATGCAAATCACTTGCATGTAAACATACCTGCCACAAGACAGTCCTCTGTGGTTGGAGGGGGGGTACCCCATCCCTGGCTGGGCATATCCCATTCCTTGGCATGGGAGTACACCATCCCTGGCTGGGGGTACCCCATCCCTGGCTGTGTGGACAGACAGACTCACGCCCGTGAAAACATTACCTTACCGTCGTACTACGTACGCGGGCGGTAAAAAGAGTAGTCTTATGAGAACGCATGATGCTGTGTATTTCTTTTTGCCAAATGCGCTAAAAAGCCAAGGGCACAAAACTCATTGATTCTGAAGAGCAAAACTGTTATCTCAAATACTCATAAAACACGTCGGTGCCCTAGTCTGGAGGTAATATTATCTGGAGACATATGATATTCAATAAAATTCATACAAATGGTCGTTTTACATTTACCATGTAGGCTTCTTTACTACGATGCCATTTGTTTCATGTTTCATGCCCACCGTTGAAGGAAAGTAACTTAACATTGGCGGAACAATTGACCAAATAATAGGTTGTTGTTTCACCCCTTGTTGTAGGGGTTGGCGCCCCCTTATAAGAAATCCTGTATTCGCCACTGGTCAACGTCTTCTTTTTCTCTCATTTTGAAAACAAGTTTTAAAAAATCTATTACAAAAGACGTTGATCACAATGGAAAACCTCAACACTAATGTGCTAATTTTTGTTGTAACCGTAAATACTGAAAGAATTTCTAATACATAGATTTTCTGGTGGCTCATTTCGAGAAACCTCAGTGGTTGAAATTGGCTTTTTGCCCTAAAATTTCCTGAATGTGGTGGGGACTTACAAACAAATGTAATTTGTTGTTCTGTGAATGTACATGGGGAGATGATGCTACTCAGAAGTGATGTTGACACTGGAACCCTCATGCTGTAATTAAACTTTCTGCATTCAGGGGTGGTGGAGGAGCAAAAACATCATTATTGCACCCTCTCACACTTACACTCTTACACTTGCATTTGCAATCACAGCACACAGTTGTGTAGAGGCGACAAAGAGGATCCTTGTGGTATAAGCACATTGGAAATTGGATCATTATTAAGGAAGTTACAGGCAAAAACATTTCAGGGTTCTTGCATCCCTTCATTTCCTTTTGCTCTTGCTTGAGCCTATGTCCAGAACCCCGATATAGTTTTACCTGTAATTCTTCAATAATGAGCTATTTTCAATCTCCTTGCATTGTTGGAATTTTCTCAGTCTCCTGTACACATGAAAGGTACAAGAGTAAAGGGTGCAAGTGTGAGCATGAGTGTGAGATGCTTAATAAATAAATGACACCACGTTTCTCCGATACCCAATGAGCCACCTGGTGAATCTTTCACTGCCTGATATTTGGATAACGTAGGCGGTGAATCTTTCACTGCCTGATATTTGGATAAGGTAGGTTATTGACTAGAAATACATTCGGTGTGAACATGTATCCCTGACAGCAGTAGTTCTTGTTTACTTATTTTCTATATTTCTTTATGCACCTATTCCTTTTGCCGTTGACTGGAATAAAGTACAAGTGAAACATGAAGAAACATTCAAATATGCCCACACACTCTATAATAATTCACTTGCACATAAAGCGTAAAGTATTTTCTTTATGCAAATTAATATTTCAAATTATGTCTATTTCTCTAAATATTTTGTAGATAAGGATTTTGAACCTGTTCCTGGTAGGTTTGACAAACCACTAAAGATTTCCACTGTTTTGATAGAACCTTACGTCATGGAGCTGTCGCGTAACATCACATATGAGCCTTTTGCCGCAAGATATGAAGGTTACACCATCGTATCAATTAACTAAGTCAACCTTTACCAAATGACCATTCATAAGGAAGATTACCAACATCAATTCACATTTCATGAAAATTCAAAGAATTAGGCCCATGGTGGTACCGGGATACATCCATTAATCCACAAATGAAGGAATACTTGTGTGTCATTGCTTTCTCTCTGTCTTTGACTTTTAGGATTTATAATCGACCTACTTGATCAGGTTGCCCTTATGATCGACTTCCAGTACGATATAGAGCCAGTAGAGGACGGTAACTACGGGCACCGACAACCGAGCGGCAAGTGGAACGGGGTCATCGGAGAAATCATCGCCAGGGTATGAACACAAAAATAATTCATACCATTCCAAAAATTGTATAAAAATGCAGTGTGATACCTTCAAATTGTTTCAACATGATTAAAAAAAATTTTACTCAACGGCATCAACCACCTCGCAATATCTGCAGTCTGATTTCGTTTACAAGTTTGTATTACTTTTATTACAGAAAGCTGACATAGGGGCAGCACCCATTTATATCACAGATCACAGAGCAAAGGTCGTCGACTTCTCTCTGCCTTTCCTAAATGTACAAGCTACCTTGTTGCTCCGAAAACCTCCTATTGGACAACCACTCAGGATCAAATCAGTAACAGATCTTCTCAACCAATCAGAGATCAAATACGGCACCTTGGACACTGGATTACTTTTGTGGTCTTTTCGCAACACAAATGACTCCGCTTTGAAGTTAATATACAGAACAATGACACGATTCTATCCGCCTGTCTTCACCGAATCCAATGAAGAAGGAATTAAAAAGGTCAGGGAGAATAAATTTGCCTTTATTTTACCAAGCACAATTGGGGAATATATTTCTCAAAAAGCTCCATGTGATCTAACAACTGTGGACAGATTCTTACTAAATAGAGGCTTTGGCCTTGTTGTGGAAAAAGATTCACCCTTGTTACCCATAATAAACAACGCTTTGCATAAACTTGTGGACAATGGATTCATTGATAGGACTTACTACAAATGGTGGACAAAGAAAAGTGACTGTGGAGGCATAAAAAGTAGCTCTATATTTAGTGCCAATGAGTCTTCTAAAGACAAATATCATTCACTTTCAATCATAATTTTAATGAGTACTTTGGTGTTCCTTTCTACATTTACTTGAAGGAATAGGAAAGAAATAAAGTCTGTGACATTTTAATTACGTATTCTCTGAAGTTTACTTCTCATAAATTCGAACAAGTGTCAATACATGTCATTTACCGTCCTAGTTTAACAATTTTGAATTTAATTTGAAACGTTTTTCTGGTAAAAAATGAAAATGTTTGCTCTATCAAAAGATATCCAAACTCCCTGTCGGCGATTTACTCAATTCAAACAGTGGAATATAATTCCGTTGTCATAATCTCCCGAACTTGCCAATCAAATCTGTTGCGAATGACGATATATCACTTCCACAAACAGATTGGATGTAGGTGTGTCATTGCATGGCCAAGAAATAACCCTTTCTTTCATATTTCAATCAATTTACAATGTCACATTCCCAGGAAAACTCTATGTGTAGCATTGCAATGTAGGATAAAACTCAGTGTTGACTGCCGCAATAGGAGAAAATTGGGAATTGTGCCTGAACCAATCAGTGGTCTGCCGCGCTACAACCCCTATTCACTAAATCCGTAAACAAAATTGATTCTCTGAGACGACCAGAATTGTGGCAACTTTCCTTGTTTTTTTTCTGTGTGGACAGCACATTAGACGAAGCCATTTTCGTCATTCCTTGTGGTTCAAATCAGTCCTGCCTTTTTTGTGAGAAATAAATTATTGGAGTCATTTGTTGGGCAAGGAGACCTTGCCGTATATTATAGACTGATAACTGTGGTAGCTGACAGAAAGATTTCCTAATGGAAGCAGAATCTTATCTCTGACATCCATTTATCAACTACAAGATGCAGACTGACAGATTTTCTACTTGAGTTCAGCTCAAATTATAGTACAAATGACACCTCATGAACCGGTTTGCCACGAGTCATCAGAAAGCATGATATTCAGTAATGAGAGATATTCCCCCACGAAGGCCTTTGAATTGTCCCAGATCTTTTAAGAAAATATCTCGGATTTTCCTTCTACTACCAGTACGACCTTAAAAAGTTCAAACATCAGTGCGCATGGTGACACCCAAATAAAGGCGTCAGAAAATTCCAGGAAATTCTCTCATACAACAAATATAGGATATCAACTATATGAATGTCGTTCGCAATAATTTTTAATTGAGGAGTTTTTGGTGTGCATTATTCTGACTTTTCTCGTGGATGTTTATCATTCACATCAAAATGGGTCATCTTCTTATTTTGTCACATGTTGTCAGTGGTAAAACACCGAACACAATTTTCTGCTCTTTGCACATGACCAAAGAGGTTACGAAATTATATCTTTACCGCAGGCGTACGTAGTACCTGAGCCGGGGGACATCCGAGGTGGGGGGTACCTGAGCTGAGGGGGTACCCAAGGTGGGGGGGGGTACCTGAGGCGGGGGGGTACCCAAGCCAGGTCCAGCCAGAGGGGTACCCAAGCCAGGTCCAGCCGGGGGGGACAAACAGAACTCATAACTTGTTGTCTCGGCAGAAAACATACAGATTTAGTACGTTTTTGGAAAATATTCAATTCCTATATCTATGTTTTAGTGGCTATGACACAAGCAAAAATTCTGGAAAATATTTTACTTGTAGAATCTGTAATTTGGAAAATATAGTGACAAAACTGTAAAAAGGCAGGTCATGAGATATTGGTTTCTTCACTATATTTTCTAAAATATTTGAATTCAAACACTGAATTTCCTTTTTCATTGTGTTATTATCCACCAAAACATAGACAGAAGTAAATGTTTTCTTGAAAAATACTGAATTGTGACATTTTCTGCCGAGACAACAAGTCATGAGTTCCGTTTGAATGCAACCCTGGAGCATGCAGTAATAATCTGTAAACG
Organism: Haplosyllis leylae; assembly: GCA_038406175.1. Taxonomy (NCBI): domain Eukaryota; kingdom Metazoa; phylum Annelida; class Polychaeta; order Phyllodocida; family Syllidae; genus Haplosyllis; species Haplosyllis leylae. The sequence continues at coordinate 20,308 of JBCAUG010076571.1, read as the reverse complement.
CAATCATTCATTAGCTTCAGTCATATTTGACCCAATGACACATGAATGATTCCAATTTTTCATGGTAAGGAAGTATGTCAGATCTGACAGAAATAAAAAGCAATTTTACAAAGACCTAACACAAACTGAGATTTTTTGAATTTATTTCTCTTAGCACAACAGATATACATGTGAATAGCAATGGATGAAATTATGATTTAAGTTGAAAACTGGTACTGCGGTACCAGATATGAGGCCTCTGCTTGAATGCTGTCTTGCCATGGAATGAAATTGACACAGCCGGTGCCACCGATCGGGTTTATAGCATAAATTGGTAGTATTGTTGTACCCTTTCCGCTGAGACATCCGCCACAGGAATGTCTGGGGAACGCAAAATTCTTAAATGATCGACGTCAGGGTGGATTAACTCGGCACATGAATTGTCGTTGTCCAGGCATTTCCCCCAAGGAAAGTGGAAATAGATAACTACCAATTGAAACTTTGAATGATATATTGTGCAATGAAATGTGGAATACAAAGAAAAACAGCAGTAAATCATTTCGTTTCGTCACAGGATGCATGACTAAAAGAGTATAGACAAGCATTTTAGAACATCTAACAATAATAGTGAAGAATGTTGAATTAAAAAGTTACTATAAGCGGATATGATATAGAGATATATATGTGAATTACGCAAGATAAATAACATTAAATAGATTACATCAAATAAATTACATTAAACACTGTCGAGTTTAACAAGTAATAACAATTGCAGTGATTATTAGAGCTATGGATAGTAAGATTTTAGCTAGTTCTATTGGCACAATAGAAAGTTCGTTTATCTTCTGAGCATTTCCTGGGCTCTTCGAGTCAAGGCTTGGTCGTGGATTCTTTTGAAGTTTTCATCAAATTCTTTCCAGAAATCAACCTTACCCGGGGTGGTGATGTATCCATGCCAATTGAATTTTGATATGGCCTTGATGTGGAGTGTGTTGTGACCATGTTTGTCCATGACCTCATCCAGGATACTGTTGAATTTCTTGATCTGTGCTACTGCTTTTTCCAGCTAGCCGTTTACTTGATATTTTCTTTTGACAGCTTTGATCCAAAAGATCTTTGTAGTTTTACCCTCGGGCAGTGCTCCTGGTCTTTTGCGAGAGATCCAATCTACTCTTGCATCCAATTGTCAATTTAATTCTCTTGCCAACCAGTGTAAACTGCGTGATAGTATCCAGCTGATGCCATAATCGTAGTAATTTGTGCTAAAAATGATATCTATATCAGGAATTATAACCAAATAATCTGGTAGTATGTAGGATCTACTCATTGCTGATACAAAGGAGTTGTACATTCTAGTGATTGCATGACAAATTCCAGTTGTGTTAGGTTGGTAATAGGCAGACACTTCAAAGTGTTGGAAAGTGAAAGGCTCTTCTCTTCATAATATAATTGATTCTCTTCTGATTGTACCAAAAGTTGGAAAAACCTTGGAGAGGAACGTATCTCCTACGAACCATATCAACTTTCTTGCAGGAATTGTGTCTGCAAGTAGATGGAATATTATCTTGATTATAATTTCAAATAAGTGTAGACTGAGGAAGATTTCCATCTCCCTAATTTGTGAATCGTCTCCACGCTGACATGAAGTTTTAGAAGGTCAATCGCTCTTCCTGCCCTCATGCTATGTGTATCATAAAGAGAAGAGTCAATTTTGGCAGCCTTTAATGATGATTTCAGAACCTTCCTGAAATGTAAGGCGAGAACAGGAGATCCATCTGAAAATACAAAAAATTGTTCTTCTGGAGTGTCATACCCAGGTCGGCAGTCGATGTGATTACAAAGTGCTCTAAAGGGACACAGAATGTTTAGTTTGTTATTGACATTTTTATTTCCAATCAACTTCACTGTTTGTGGATGGACATCTTTCCAATGGGTTTTCAAAGTTCTGAGTATGATCAGGAATTTCCTTTTGTTTTCTCCGATGTGAATGTCGATGACTTTTACCGGGTGGTCACCTTTGGTCAATTCCCCTACTCTGAATAAACCAAAGTATGTTGTAGTAAATAATGCAGTGTAGAGCTTAGTTAAAAATGGTTGATTGTCGAACATTAGGTTAATTTGGTTGATTATGATGTTTAATAGGCCAATCTGGATGGGTAACCTGGTCCTCATGTGGTCATTTACCAATCTGCACGCATTAGTAAGGGAATTCAGTAGAAATCTGTCTTCATTTAAGACTACTCTATCCTCCCTTAATACACTTTTAATTGCTGAAATGTAGCTTTTAATTGTATTTGATTTTCTTTTCCTGTCAACAAGATAGCCAATGAACAAGACTAATCTATCTTCCCAGTTTGCTGGTTTCACGTCTAATTTAATGAAGAACTCATTGAAATGTTTCCATATGCCATAGTAGTTATGCTGTGTAGTACTCCTGACTCTGTTTCTCTTCAATTTTTCTACAATTAACTTTAAACTGTCCGTCGAGATAGATGATGAATTCGATGAAACTTCTGATTTGCCCCGTCTTCCTATTCCTACAATAGAGTGAAAATGTATAGAAATTGAAAATTTTCTTTACTTAGTGGGGTTCGGCATGATTTATGACTATTTCACTCAATCCAAAATTTCTATTTCTGCCATAGTTTCAATGGTGGCCAAATTTCCTTTGGAATGTGTGATGGATTTTCATCCATTTGCAGAGCTCTTTCTTTAAACCATGTTATTTTTCCCCTAGAAAGTGCGTCAGACAAAAAATTTGCCTTCCTGAGGATGTGTTTCGCGAAGATTCGTCTGTTGAACTTCAAGTTATTCAATGTAAGCAGTCTAATAAGGAACATGCAGTTTTTGCAGCTGGCTGATGTAGCATTTATCATATCAACCATGGCAGAATTGTCACAAAAGACCACGGCCCTCAAATTCTGGAGTTCATATTGCCATGTAAAAATCCCCACACAGACTGCTAATAACTCAGCATACTCAATACTTGGGTTATATTGTTTGATAAAGTGAGGCTCCCAAACTGCATATGTCCAGTGTGTATTGAAAACACAGCCAACCCCATTAGTCTGCTGTAAGCTTGCATCTGTGAAGAATTTAAGCTCTGTTGCTTTGGTAATTAATTTGAGATCCACCCATGGTCTTGCTACTGATAGAGGTTCAGTCAAAAACTCCCTCCAGATTCTGCAATCGAACTTAAATTCTAAGTCTAGAGATACATGGTGGTGTCTCTTTATCATTCTTTTTTCTTTGTTCTTGTAATCAATAATTCCGCTAAATTTTGCATACATTCTTCTAGTGAAAGCTCTGGCTGGGAAAATGGCTTTCCCGAGGAAATTCAAATGACCAGCTAGCTTTTCTAGCTCTTTAACTGTTACTGTTCTTTTTGTCAGAAATCTGTTGACCATGTTCAGACATAGAAGTCTTTTCTCTTCGGGGACAACCAGTAGTTTCCTCTCCCCATCTAATAAAATTCCCAGAAAAGTTATTTTCGTGGATGCCCATTCAGTTTTTTCCATCGAAACTGGAAAACTGATTTTAGTACAGATTTCAAGGAATTTTCTCATCAAGGAATTGCACTTGGCCTTGCTTACCTCAATAAATAAGTAATCATCGAGGTAGTTAATCACTGAAAATCTTCTTCCAGTGATGACCGTAATGATGTGATGCAGTGAGTTGGAGAAACGTTGAAAGTGGCTGCAAGAAATTGACGCACCCAAAGGGAGACATTTCTCCACAAAGAATACTTTCTTTCCTGTAATAGGGTGGAAAGCCTTCATGATTAGAAATCTCCTATCCATGATTCTTACCGGGAGCTGTCTGAAAGCACTGGACAGATCCGTTTTGGATAAAAATATTGTGTCTGCAGAATTATTTTCATCGTTTGAATCATTCGCTTCATTGACCATATCAGTATTTTTGATGTTTTGATTGAAGTTTTCTTTGAGAATTCTCAGACAGTTTCTCACCGCTATATCCAGGTCATTATACTTCACTGTACAGAGTTCTTGTGGAGTATGGAAATTGAGAGAACCATCCTTTTCCAAATCTTCTGAGAAATGATAAGACAAGTGAAAAATCAGTCTTGTTTGACTCCCTGCTTTAGGTACTAAGCCTAGCGGTGACTGAATATAAGAATCGTAGGGAATTTCATCAAAGGGGCCTGCATAGCATCTCAATTTCACCTCCTTCATCAGCTTCCTCCACATTTCAAACTTATTCCCTACAGTGAATGGTATGTTATTTGATTCACTCTTCCTATTAGCGGGACCTGCATAACCAATGGGAAATCCATGTTCAAAACCTTCAATCAGAAATCTAGATTCATCAGTATCATAGTTAGTCTGTTGCAACAATTCTGCATATGCTCTAGCATTGACTGGAGTAAATATGTCGTCCAACTTCATACTTTTATATTCAGGAATTACTTCTTGGATCAAATCAGTTGCATACCCTGCAATCGAACATCCAATCAGCAGAATTAGTCTTCTTGTACAGATAAAGGGAATCGGGAGTGTTAGGAAAAAATGGGAACTATTAGTGGTACCAATATGCTGTATCAATAAGCTGCTATGGTTTTTTCAAAATTTGCACCTTCTGGTGATCGCTGCTCTTCCCCCTTTCTTTGTCAATGTTTTCTTTTTTCATCCTCCTACAAGAGTAAGCACCATGACCCCATTTACCACATCAGAGGCACCTGTGGTCATATTTGCATCTAAAGCCATAGGTACATTTCCCTTTATTGAAACATCTGCATTCCTCTCTACTCATGTTCGATGGGCTAAAGTTGTCATAAAAGTTATTATTATTGTTTTGTCGTGTTAGCTTGTCCTTGAGCCTAAAAGCCCAAGACTTCTGGAGAATTTTCTCCCAACTTCTATCAGGATGCTGTGCCATATGGAATCTAAAATCTTTATCGTAATTGTACACATTACTCCAAATATAATTCCCAGCTAAATCATGTATTACATGACTGTATTCTAACAACTCGGCTGCTTGGTGCGGGTGAAAACATGAATAGATGTTGGAAAATACCCTAAATGCTTGGTCCCATTGGTGGACATTCAGAATCTCTGATTTTTCCCTGTCAGATACTGGAACCCAATGTGGTATTCCCCCCCTGTTGACCATCTCCATACGTGAATCCTCTTCAATTGATATCTTATCCCTGGCAATTAATTTGCCAAAATTGACGTATTCATCCCTAATAATTTTTGCCTTTATATTTTCATCCACGTGAGCAGCCACTACTAAAAAGTCGTCATCAATTTTTTCATCCATTCTCGTATTACTGAAAATCCTACCTGGCAGTGCAAAGATTCTTGCTTTACTTTGTTCTGCTTCCCTGATGATCTTCTCAGCCTGAATTTCACCTGGAGTCTTTGCTTGTCTTCTCCTATTGTCTTCTGGTGAGGTATGATAAGCAGGTAATATCATCCTCCTCCTTTCCAGTTGATCATTATGTGAGGTTCCAGGCATTGGTTCCTCCTCCCTTCGGTTTCTAGTGTCTCCTATAGTGTCTCCTATAACATTGACATTTTTATAATTAAACATGACTTCAACCTCTTCTTCATTCCCTATTTCATCACTAGACCTTAACAAATCCCCCTCTTCAGATGAAGAACTAATTCTTTGTTTCATAACTTCACTCATGTTGTTTCCAAATGAAGCATTAGCATTAGCATAACACTGTTCTTTCAGTAATACTGCCTGGCGATAAATAGTAGTAGCAGATGAAGATGCATCTATACAATTATTATTATGATGTATCTGTTTTTCGTACTCACCCCTTTCCTTCCTTTTCTTTTTCATCTCAGGTTCTTCCCTTGAATTCTTCAATAGGCCATTTGCTTCAAAGAAAGCAGTAAGCTTTGCAAATGTGACTACTTCGTCACCGAGACTCTTCCCATTATCTTGTTCTTGTCTGTCACCCTGTCTCTTTCGATTTGCTTCACTGCATTTCTCTGTAGATCTATTCAACTCCATTTGATCAAGATTATCTTCAACTATTTCGCCACTGTCAGATTCCATCGCTAGCCAGTTATCTTCATCTTCAGTAACTTCATCAGAAAACTCACTGTCTACTGCCCCAACTTCCATGATTTCTACGACTTCATTATCTCTTTCATTAAAATTCACAGTGATTCTTTTTTCACTGTTTGTTTCAGTTTCATGCACTGTAACTTCAGCGTGAGCTTCTTCTTCGGACAATTCGTTGGCTTGAGTTAAGTAATCACTCTCACATTCCTCCTTCTGGTTTCCTCTAGATTTTGTCTCTTTTCCTTTTGATCTTTTCTTGACTGTGTATTTCCTCTTCCTGCATCCGGAATAGCTGATTTTTAAATTTGCTTCCATGTTCTCTTCTTCGGACATTGAGGAAACAGCTGCGGAATTTTCCTCCAAATTATTGCGATGACTGCGATGATTTCCTTTACCCTTTTTATTCCCAGCCATGCTGGTAGTATTCAGGAATAAATTGCTCTAACAATTTAAGACAAAACCATACAAAATGTCACGAATTTCTCTCACTTTAATTCTTTGTTTACTTTTCAATGTTGTTTCTAAGAGAGACAAATTCAAACTGACGGTTGGATGCCTCATGTGCTGAGTGATGTCAGTACTCATTGACATCATTACTGACGTCAGTAAGTGAATGCTCAGCCTTAAATTGCTGCCCCAGTCCGGTCACAGTAAAATGCCTTTAATTTACAATTAAAGGACACTTTTTGGAAGTATTGTAATTTAAATTCTGCAAATAGGTAACTTTGGGGAAATGATTATAGCAAGAATTTGTACACTTCATAAAGGTTTTCATAATCACAAAAGCAGAGTGTAGAGATTCACTTCTACATCTGTCAGATCTGACAGAACTACCTGCCGTGAAAAACTCAATTACCTTGGTAAAGCAAAGAAAAAAATGCTGCTATCGAGAATATTTTTCATCAACAATAAAAGATTCAAGAAATTCCCTTATTTAGTTAAAGTGATCTGCAACAAAAGAAGGCGTGCCTAAACTAACTAAACCTTATTACGTAGCCGAGTTGGTGACTAAACTCAATGGCAATGCCTACCCAACAATGAACATGTACTTTTTACTACAATGTATCTGTTGCCCACACGTGATATCCCTTGTGACCATGCTGAGTCCTTTTAGTTTTTCTAAAGATTCATTTTGAATTCTATTTGTCAAATATATGTTTGTCCATCGCGAGCGGAAGGACGTTTTCCAATGATTGGAATCACTTCGACGGGGTATTGTTTATCAGGACTAGATGGGACATAAAAAATAGTCAAAATACGTGATTTAAATGCCCAGGAAATATTAATTTGACAAAGTAACTTAGTAACTTTGATTCTATTTTTGTAGATTAAGGCTGAAATTGGTTTGCAAGTATTTTCAGAAAAGTTCAATAAATTTATAGTAGATTCTACTAATATTCCAGACTAAAATTCTTCACTGCAAAACACAGAAGCATCTTAAAGGAAATGAGACCCATCCAATACAAAAATCAATTGGATTTAGCGCGTTCTGGCTGAAATTGGAAGTTTTCATTTTTGGAAAAACCGGATTAATAACCGCCTGAAAATGACATTACATGACAGATAAGAACAAAAAATGTCTATTATTTTTCAGATTATTTTCTTGGTACATATTGATCGTACTCAAACTAGGATTTATTCCGAGATTGAAAAGTATAGTACGAACTGAAGAACATTCATCAAATCTGCAAACGCACCGTGGTTTGCTGATGTGACACTAATGTAATAAGCAAGTCAGCCGCATATGGATAGAAAGGTAACTAATTTCTCATGAGGGTTGTTTGTAATAAACAAAGTGGGTCTTTCTGCATTGAAGGCAGATCGTGATCTGAGGATTCTCTTGTATCAAAGAAAGATGTGTCTCCCTCTGTACCCCAATGGTTTTTTGTTCACCAAGATTTTTCAAGCCTTGCCATACATATCATAATATTTTTTCTGTGAAACATGGACGAAATATGTGACTCAATGTTTTCACAAAAAAGGTTAATGATTGGTGGCTTAGAGTCACCTTAGTGGTTGATTGGCTGTTTTTGCCCCAAAATTTTGGCCCGTGGTGGGGACCTACAAAGGCCATTTGTGGCTCAGTGACTGTACATGGAGTGAGGATTCCACTTGGAGGTGGTGGGGACCCCTTAACATAACAATATGTAACCAAACATTTTTTGCCACAGGTGGTGGGGACCCTAAAACCTAGTATAGAATGCACTTCACTCCCCTTGGCTCCCCTTTGCTCCCCTTTGCACCCCTTTGCTCCCCTTCACCCCCTTTGTTCCCTTCACCCCCTTTGCCCCCTTTGCTCCCTTCACTCCCCTTTGCCCCTTCACTCCCCTTTGCTCCCTTTTACGCCTTCACTCCCCTTGCCCCCTTTGCTCCCCACCACCTGTGATCACAAAAAGTTCAATTACAACATTTTGTGGTGGTGGGGAGTGAACGGAGCGAAGGGGGGTAAAGTATATTGTATACTAGGTTTTAGGGTCCTCACCACCTGCAGCAACAAAAAGTTAGATTACAACATACAGTGGGTGGTGGGGGACAAAGGGAGCGAAGGGGGGGGGGCGAAGGGGAGCGAACGAGCCACTTGAAGTGAAACTTTTTTTACTACCTAATATTTCTTCATGCGCAAAATTAGCTTACAAAAGAAAGTATTAATTCGTACCATTGAAGCGGTAAGTTGGGCAGCTGAATTTAAAGAAAAGCTACAAAAATGTCTTCCATTCCAAAACTTTTAATATAACTTTACCACATTTGATGTGAGTCCATACTACACCTACGTTACCTGTCCCTAACGTTTGAAGTCTCTATCCTTAAAACTGTGGCCAGGAGATCAGCCGACACATAATTTGGGAAGATGATGATACAACAGGCGCCAGACAAAGCATGATTACATAGGCTCATTTTGGCATACTATGCAAATGGCCCAAGAAATAGAAGATCTTCCCTAATATTAATTTAATAATAAAAGTCAAGAACAGTCACATAACAGTATTTGCAATTTTTGTCGTCTTCTGTGGAATTCTAAATAGCATGGAAAATACTTAACTTAAAATCCCATACTTTTCCTTCTGTTCACAAATTATTTGCTACTATCATGTGACCATAAGAAACAGCTAAGTTATCTTCTGCCCTTCATTACCTGCACCAATCCACGGGGATTCGTTTGCTATGAGGAAGCTAATACCAACATGAACCTCGTGTAATGAACCGCTCAAATATGACCGTCTTCCACGGTAATTACTTTCCGTTGTTCAATTTGTAAAGTTTGCTGGACAAAAATCTTCACTTAATTATTTTTCTTTCATGAGAAAAAATTGATGTTCTTAAACGTTCAGGCTTGTAAGTTGAATTTGAGACCCTTTGCTAAATTTTGAGAATCAAATTCATGCTCTATGTCCGTCATACATTTTTGATTCAGAAAACGTATCTTAACAAAGTGGTACAGTCGTCCCTTGCTAATAATTTAGTTAGTCTCCACACAAATTCTCAATGCCCAGTGACCATCGTCAATGTATTGCAATTGACCACAGGTTTTCCTTTTCGAATCCTTAACTAATCAGTTGATTTAGCCAATTTTGAATCACATTGCAAATATTCCAGTTACCCATTTGTTGACAGTTTTATTGGCAATTGATGACATAAAAAAACCGACGGACAGTCATTCATTATTGAGAAAAAACTCTGACAATCTTGCGTAACATATTGCTGGAGCTACTCCACCGGCACAGTATTCTATGTGCATCCCACATTAGCATAGATAGCAATTTATCTTGTCTAATTAAGCTAATTAGCCAAATTCAAGTTGAAGTGACCAATGCGGGTACTGCTCACTGAACCGTTATTGTACAACTTTATCAGGGACAAAATCATATATCTTAATTTACACATGAATTAAAATATAATCAGCTTCACCAGCACTGAATGTTATAAAGGTTAGTCCTGTTACAGAAGCTTTAAAAATAATTAAAGGGTAAAGTAGAAAGTATTAGTATGGCAATGTATTCGATTGGCAAATTTCTTGTAGTGTGTTTATGCATATCTGAACCGTCAGATGGGTAGAAATATGAGTTCTCCACTGAATGCATGCTTTAGATTTTCAACTTTTTCATATGAAATGTCAATGTAGTCATAACCTTGATTTAAATCTGATCTGTGCAAAAAGGTTAAAATGGCAAGTGACCATTGATAATTATGAAACATAAGAACTTTGGTATTTGATGGAAAGTTGCCTGTGCAAATTTGTGTTAACACGGGAGTGTATTTCCTTCATTCAAATGGTCACAATTTGCTGTCATCAAAGGTGCACCAAATTATCAATTGCCTCACTTAATTTTGCCTAAATTACCAAAAATATTTTAAAATTACATCCATGGTGGAAGCCTTTGAAAAGTACAGATTTGCTTACAATTGTGATTCTACCTCTTCATGAATTAATTGTTTTGGGCAATTCATTTTCCTAAAATGGTGTTTGATGGTCCTCTTACATATGATTTGAAATGAACAGACGGTGACATTTACAGCCAACGGCAAACAAATTAGATATAAGTTGACTATTCTGGCATCAAATGCACTTCCAAGTGATTCTAATTCTTGTAACTTCCTGAAACCTTTTGCAGCCTGTGCCGACATAATTTCCATGGAGCTAAATTCCTTATCTTACGGCGTTTCATTGCTTTGACTTAATCCTATACCGCACTCAGTCTCAACGCTTAAGCAGTACTTTATATGCCATAAACAATTTATCAGCTGTGAGACTTAAGGCAAGTAATGTCAACTGGCCACCAGACTTTGGAAAGAAACCTGCATAATCTTACTCCATTCCAGCTCAATGTGGCGCCCCCGGCCTCTGAAAAAGGTCATCGTCATCGCTTTGGCTGCTATGTCGGAATAAGAAGGTTAAAATTCTTTCGTTCATTATCAATAGGTAGTCAGCCGTCATTTTCGGGGTAATGTACCAACAAAGTCACTCTAATTCCTCCCGATGTCTCCTGTCGGATTTCTTTCGCATAATGTTCAGAATAATTCTAACCCCAGCAAAGTCACTCTGATTGCTCCCGATGACTCCTGTCGGATTTCTTTGTACAGAGCCACAAAAATTGGATTTGTTTGAATGTTCATGTAAAATTTAGTTTATTTGATTTCTTATTGGTCATTATCTCGCTTGGTTTGTGAATGAAAATCTAGCACTGCAAGGTTTGAGGAAAGAGGAAAGAGTAACCGCACGTACGTGCAATTGCTATGAACAGGTCTCTCTTCCATGGTTAGAAATCAGATAGATTTGATTTCTCTGAGAGTCGGAAGATTTGTCGCTCTCAGTGGAGGCAACAGACAATGAAATCCATTTTATTACCTCATATCTGCCCACCACACATGTGGATCTCTCTCACATAATGTTCAGAATAATTCTAACCCCAGCACATAGCAACAGATTTCCTGCCAACGTAAAGCCACTGTCACGCAAAATCAGTACAGCCATTCCGGACATAAAATGTTCGCGTTCAGTGTTAGCATTTCTTAAACTAGAAATTGCCCGTGGCAAAGTCATGGTGGTTCTTAGGAAATCGCTATGGACGCCCATTGCCACTTTCAGGCAACACACACACACACACACACACACACACACACACACGTACGACTCATGGCTCCCAGTCAGGGCTAGGTGTAATATGGGTAGAAATTGTTTTCATTCCATCTTAATGATCTAAAAACCTCACAAAACTAAAATCTCTTGTGATTTCACTTGGTTGCAAAACTGAACAATGCTGATTTATTTTTGGGGCACTAGATGAGTAAAGGTTCATTTAGTGCAAAGCTCCTTCGTGTTGTTTGAGTCAAAATTTCTTTAATGGCAAAAAATTTATTTGGAATTCAAAACGAGTACTCACAGATTCGGTATTTTACCTCCAAATTAGTCTTATGTGAAGGAGAATTCTATAAATTCTACTTTGACATAGAAAGTATCTCTACGGGCTAGCAAAGATATTCTCCTAAACAAGAAAGTCCTCCTGCGTGAACGCAAGAGGCATACCGCCCACTGTGTAGCCGACCTATCCCCAGGGAATCATGTCCCCAAAAAAAAATTTCAAAAAAAAAAAATTTCAAAAAAAAAAAATTCCCAAAAAAAAATTCAAAAAAAAAATTTTAAAAAAAAATTTGAAAAAAAAATTTTCGGGGGGTTACTCAGGCGGAGTACCCCCCCCAGGACTGAGTACCCCCTGGGACCAGACCTGAGTACCGCCCAGGACTGAGTACCCCCCCTGGGACCAGACCTGAGTACCCCCCTGGGACTGGACCTGAGTACCCCCCCCCGGGACCGGACCTGAGGTACCCCCCTGTGGACTGACAAACAGGAGTGAAACTATTACCTTCCCCCATCCTTCGGATGGCGGGCGGTAATTACCGAGCTTTTTTGTCCCCTCTATCTCAAGAATAGAAATTTGTATCACCAACACAGACGCGTCAAAAAAGTCTTCGTAAATTCTTTCATGGAATGAACAAGGTAGGATCTAGTTTACTCGACAAGGAACTTTGTAAAAATAACAGTTCAAATGTATTCAAATCCCGATGGGAGAGAGACGGCTCGTGTATTAGATAAATATCCACTGACAATAATTTTTTGTCTTCAACCACCAGTTAAATTACTTGATGACAATTAGCCTTAACTTAAATCATGTACATTTATTACAAATATAAATTTTGTACAATCCGTCATCTTGGGGGGATTTTACTTACAGTTTGTAAGTTTACATGTCATTGCGTATGTTAGATTCTAAAAGCGGTGAAACCGTTGAGAATGTAATAGCCATCCGAGTAGACTGGTTCAGTGTCAGTACCTCCCCGATATACACACCGCACCTCATCACCTACCGTGGAATCAATGCGGATTACACTCGATCACTCGGTTAATTTTTATATCCATGCTGATCAACTATATCAATATCCCAATAAGTGATAATTTATTTCAAATTTGGACATATATTGCTCTTGAATTCAAACTTTTTGACCAAATATGTTACACATCATAAACACAATTAACCTGTCCTTGGTTTGTTTTCTAGTTTATTCATCTTTCTAAATACCTTTTGTGTTTCCGAATTACAGAATGAATAAAACTCTATGTTAGAGGGAGATCAAATGTGAAGTTTTCTTGCCTACAGGAAAAGCAGCTCCACATAATTGACCGTGCATTCCATGGGTGTATCAGAATATTACCCCTGTTTGTTTTGATTTGGTGTAAAAATATTTCTTCACAAATGCTTCACGGGAAAATACTTTGTAGAGCATACCTTGGCTTAGGTAAGGTACAGCGGCACTACATCCAGCGTTGCCGTTGTAGTCGTCCTGATTGTTCTCGTATGCCGTGCATACCGCCACACCGTTAACCTGTACGTCTATGAAGGCGTACTTGAAACCCCAAACCACAAAATGCGTCGAGATGTAGTAGTATCCTTCACCACCAGGGGACACAGTAAACACACCTGTAGCTGGATCATATCTTGTGAAACGAAATTATCTTTTCTGTTTACACAGACTTTAAAAGACGTCACCTTTTTCGGAAAATGCTACGATACAAATTTACTGCGTGGTTTATGCATCAGATGGAAACCTGAAGTGTTTGGATGTTTCCGATATGAACACTGATAATATAAGGGAAATTTAGTTTTCTTCCCCTTTCTTTCACGCTGATAAAAACTGACGGTTTTTAAAAAATAAGCAAACAGTGCATGAGGAAAGAAACAAATTAATAACATTATCAACGAAAAGTACTCAATATTAGTTTCACCAGGTGGCTTGTTGGTGCGAAGGGCGCCAAGGCAGGGCACAAAGGGCATGAAGGGCACAAAGGATGCAAAGGATGCAGAGGTTGCATTTGTACCCTTTGTACCCTTTGCACCCTGCCTTTGCACCCACTGTGTCCATCTCTTGTGTCCTTTGCACCCTGCCTTTGCATCCTTTGTGTCCACTTTTTGTGCCCTTTGTTACATTCACACCCAGCCTTTGCACTCTTCATACCCTGCCTTTGGGCCCTTCACACCCAGCCTTTGAAACCTTTGTGTTCTTCACATCCAGCCTTTGTGTCCTTTGCACCCACCCTTTGTAGCCTTTGCACCCTTTGAGCCTACTTTTGTGTCCTCCCTTTGCACCCAATGAAGTGGGATTTGTGTCCCACCACCCCTGGAGCCAGGGTGCAAAAGGCATGAGGGATGTGAAGACACAAAGGGTGCAAAGGATGTGAAGGCAGTCTAAACTAGGTTTCTGTGTCTCCACCACCAATGACTGCAAAAGTTCAATTACACCATCTGGTGTTGAACTAACACCCATCTATATTCACAGAATCACAAATGTCATTCATTGGTCCCCACCCCACACAGGTCCAAAATTGTGTGGCAAAAAATCCAAACCAACCACTAAGATGACTCTAATGAGCCAACAATATTACTACCCATTGCCTATGTTCATAAGTACGTTGCTAAATTTCATGGTTGATCCAATCGGTACACTCTCGTCATCCATATCATCCATTGCTGCTCGAAAAGCCACTGTCCCTATAGTAAGGGGTCAAATAACAATTATATCTGAAAACTTAAAACATTATTATATTTCTATCTGTTGAAACTCTTTTTCAAACCAGACTGTGTCTGAAAGGAGACCATAGTAAAATGTCTCTTCTCCTGAGGTCAGATACGTCATAACTTCATTCTTACCATTACCGCCGCCGCCACCACCGCCTCCTCCATTTTCTTCTAACTCAGAGATCCTCTCATCGTGTTCATCGTCTGTTGTTTGAAATTCTGAAATTATGGAAGATAATGAATCATCGGAATTGAGTATAATTCTTTATTCAGAAATGTGTTATTGTGTTTAAAATAGCATCAAGGACCAACCTTCAATATCCGTTTCTGTCATGTTAAGTCTCTCATCATGGATTTCGCTTGTTTCTTCCACAGCTTGAACTCTCCCATTCAGAGCCAAGACGCTTGTTTCCAACTCTACAAAGAAGATATCATAAACTTACTAAGAAGCTTGTGGCCAAAATTTACATTGGTAGCTTTCAAGAACTACAACGATAATAAAATTTCAGTCGATGTCGACAACGAAGATTACGTTTTTACCTTCAATATTTGTGTCTATTGTGGACAGTCTGGCATCATGATTACTCACTGTTCCTTCGACAGTTTCCATTCTGACATTTAACTCCGAAATATCGGCGTAGAATTCTGATGAATAAAACACACACAGATATCCTTATTTTTATTTTGTAGTCCTCGTTCATCTTGAAATCTAAATCCCCTCTAACAGTTAGTTTGGTCATACTGAAGACTTCAACGATAGCGTGAATGTTACTTATTATTCTAGTGTACAACCAAAGACCTTTGACATATACGGGTGAAGCCTTCAACCTGCACATTTTTCACTAAAGTAATCTGTTGTGTTACCGTCGATGTATTCTTCTGCAGTAGTCAGTCTATGTGCATGGTAGGATGCTGTTATCTCCAGCAATTTCACTTTGTCCTCCAGTGCAGTGACGTTGACTCCGCTTCCTCCCGTATCTTCTAACACGTTCACTCTGTCTTCCAAATCTAAAATATGAGCGAGTCATGTTGATAAAATCACGCTAATTTTCTTTACCGAATTAATATTTAGAGATTTCTGAAAAGTAAAACAGCACAGGAACGATGTAATTTGGCTAGTAATCTTTTGCGAAAAATGACATTTCCAGTTATCTCAATTTTAAAATTTCAATTTGAAATGTTCAATGTGTTTCATTGAATTCAACATGCCTGCTGTATTTTGTTCTAAGGCAAGGATCCTCACATCCTGAATAGTGTCTTCAACATGCCTGCTGTATTTTGTTCTAAGGCAAGGATCCTCACATCCTGAATAGTGTCTTCATCAAGTAAGTACGCTACTTGGTCTTCAACCACAGCAACCTCGTCTTCAAGATCAACAACATCGCTCTGCACGTCCGTGAGAACCACTTGCACTTCATTCATCTCCTGCTCAAGTACCTCAACCCTCTCGAATATATTCGGGCTTTGCATAACATCTGAAGCAGCATTACATGGACAATCCAGATAAAAAGCGAAGCAAAAATTATTTTCGTCTGAAAGTGTTAGTCTTCAGAAAAGGACAGTAATATTCTGTCGAAAAAAGATAATTTGATTCACAACGTAAAAAGGTGTTTATCATTTCTCCACTTTCCATTCATAGGGGCACGAATCTGATCCCATATATCGTGCCAATTTAAAAATATTTCAATGGTCCAACTTGAGAACCAAGAACGGCAAGCCTGGACTAATGAATTACATATGAATTCATTTCATACTTGCAGGGGTAACAACAGCTACACTGCAGTTTCCTTCAATGTGAGAGATTTTGGTTTTCAATTCCATATTTTCAGCTTCTAAGGCAGTAATTTTCTCCAAAACAACCTCAAAGAAAAGCATCAAACAATTGACGTCTTTCATAAAAAATGCAATAGTTACGAGGTAAGTGTCAACACTCTCAAATATATTCAACACTCTGACCAATTTGTCCCGGAAAGAAAACATGACTATTTTGTTTTGGGCACTCCTCCTGTAAGCATTTCACAATTACCTGTAATTGATCCAGTATTGCTTCATCCGTGCTGCTGCAAACATAACGAAGTGTGCCTATAAATGCAACCAGAGTAAACAGTACTTTCATCTTTGTAAAATATATTGGATGACTTATTTGCAAAAATTAAAGTACAACACCAGAGGAATGTTCACGAGAGAGATGAGAAAACATTCACCTGTGCGTCTTAATCATGTTCATCTTGATAGCTTATTTTTGCATTCCAAAGAAACGTGAGGTTATCTAAATTTGGTACAAAGTTTCCCACATCATCAATTTTGGACAATTACGTGGTAAATTCCATTTTCTCTGCAGAACCAAAACCCGACGAGATATGAGCATACTCTGTGAACAGTTGAAGGAAAGAATTTTCGGGAAGTAAATTCCCACATTGAATGGAGTAAGCGTGTATTTTTTCACAAAGTCACGATAATGTAGCATTAGAAGATTTGTAAATTTTTCATTCGAGTTTTTCCATAATTGTCATTGAATTTGATGAATTTAATGAATTTAAAACTTGGTGATGTCACTGAAAGAAGGTTACCTACACTTAGTGACTGTCACGATCTACAGAAGATAAAATTTAGTCTTAATTTTTGCTTTCTTTCTATATTTTCTATTTTTTTGCATTATTATATACAGTATGTCATTCATAAATATCATGTTATAATTACAGTCTATTTATGGGGGGCACTTTGCATTTTATTTTATGGTAACCTGCTTGTTTCACAGGCACATCACTATGAGTCCAATTCAATGAATTCATTGAATTCGATGAAAACATTATGGAAAAACTCGATTTAACACTTTGCGTAAACCAAATCCTCAACATGACCAGACAACAAAGCGACACCCAAAGTGAGCCAAACATTACTTCTGACTACCCAACAAATAGGTATCTGAACCAGTAACCTACTACTATTCAACCCAATCGAGAATGGATTCAACCTTCCTGAACAGCCGTACACATGCATCATCTCTTTCCGGCAAATAAAATGCTCGTTACTACAATCAGTCCTGTTTCTAAAGTGAAAATAACTGAGCCCGTGCAATCAGTGACTGAAGTCATCACCATGATAGCCAAATATTCAGTCAGGTACAACCAGATTCAAATAAAAATAGTTTTATAATTATCTGTACAGGTTATTCCATGTTGTTTCATACCATGGAATAAGTCTGAATAATTTTTTAAACAGCCGATATATTTCAAATTATTCTACAGAAAGAATTGTCAACTTCCTCGTTTTTAGGTGGTTTAAGTTTACACTTAAACCACCTTATAGGATCACGCATGGCAACTTCTTTTTGGCAATTTGGGACACTTCCCGTTGGAATTTTTTGTCAAATTTGGACACAAGTCACCTTATGACATCTCCTAGGACCCTTTTTGGTCAATTTTCGCATGTCAATTTTTGGTGACTCCAGGGCCGTTTGAGTATTTTGGCCAAAATAGGGTGGCTTCAGAAAATCAAAGTTTTCTCGATGAAGGAGCAACAACTGGTCAAAGTGTCTTGGGGGTTTTAGGTGGGCAGATGACTAGGCTATATGATGGTACCATTTTTGGAGGGGGGTGTGACACACTTAGAGGGGCATCGTGGGGCATCGAAAATAAAAATTGTATTTTTTTTTTCATTTTTCAACACATTTGTGACAGCTTAAAGGGTACTCGGGATTCTCTGATTTCATCAATATTCAGGCCATAGGTGTAGGCTAGGGTGTTCTAGATACCTTTGTTTCCATTTTCGAATAGTCATACTACGTACGCGGGCGGTAATAAAATGAAGCAGGGTATTTACATTTGGTTCGATGTCCTCTTCATTTTCTTTCTTTGGTTTTTGTGTGGCTTCTTGTTGAGCTTTTTGTGCTGCTTGAGCTTGTTCCTTAGCAGCTTTCTCTTCGGCTTTCTTAGCAGCTTTCGCCCTTCTTTTTTGTTCACTACAAGAATGGAATCACATCAACATCATTGTCTTTAATGTCTTCTACGAAAAGAAATGAGAGGCTGGTTCAATATGAAATCCATCCGTCAGTTTCTAGGCTAATAAATTGAACTTAAGTGCACATCTCTGTAATTTCACACAAAGTACTGTTGACAGGAATGGTAATTTTCAAACCAACCTCTCACTCTCACTGTGGTAAAGAAGAGACTGTAGTCTATACACAGGTTTCCGGAGGTGTGATACTTTGGAAGCGTAGGTTCGATACAAAGACGTTGAAATTTTTTGGGAAAACACACGACCCGCCATTCTGACAGATCTTACTGGCATCACCTGTTTTGGCAGATGAAAAAATTTAAACAAGTTTGAGATAGGGATTAGGGTCTAACGAGAAGCTGTTGCAGGTTGGAGTACTCACACCCCCCCCCTCGGCCATGTCAGGACAGGAGGGCGCCCCCCCCCGGCAGGGCAGGACAGGGGGTACCTCACCCCCCAGCCAGGTCAGGGTCCCCCCCCCCCCAACCCGTACAGAATAGCAGAGCGAGCACTTACTACGCGACGGACGGTATGCCTATTGCGTTCACGCAGGAGGACTTTGTTTGGATATAATTGATCAAATTCCCTGTGTTTATCAGTGTACCATGGCAACCCTGAACAATGTTTCTTGAAAAAGTGGTTGTATTCACGGTGGTTAGATCTAGTACATTTTGCTCTTCCCGGATTCCTACATATTACACACATCAATGACAAACTTTATCATGTTGATCCTTTGACCAATTTACTTCTGTGTTTAAATATGAAATGAATATTACATAAAGTTGATTTCTGGCAACGACAAGTATGCAGAAACAAATCTTAAATAGATCAGTGGATGTCGGAGTCTTACCTTTTACTTATTTTTTCACCATCATCTGCCATTTTGGACCCACGTGTATTCTATTACCGGCAAATATGGTGTCCGAATTGCCGATGAATTCAATTCTTGTTGATTTCTTTGTACGATTTTCAACACAGTCCTTATGATTTCCCCTCTAACTCTTGCATTTGTTCTTTTATATCGAAAAGGGCGGGATTTATGATGAAATTTACACACACTTCGTCCGCAACCGGAAGATTCTTTCCAAGGATAATTCTAAACGGAAGATGGTAGCACCAAAACTCCCGCCAAAGTAACTAATCTTTTAAGATTTAAATTGATAAATTAGGTGCAGGGTGCATTTCTTTAAAATTATCAGGTAATGAAGTTTACTCGTCCGCTACGGCTATACATATTACGTGAAGTCGCTAAATATAAATTCAATATTTTTCTAATTTTATTTGCTGCCCTTGGCTTGGTGAAGCTGAAACAAAAAATTGTTCCAGTGAATTCACATATAACTGAGAAAATTACAAGATGCTAGAAATAGGAAATAAGCTGTACTAAATAAAAAACTGTAATGTAAGTGAACATAAAAACGTCAGGTTTCTGATGTGTAAAATGGGGGTTCAACAAGTTTGTAATGACATGCTTACTATGCGCCTGCTAAACTCTATACCAAGAGAATATCCGGCGGAGAGCAACCCCTCACTCAGGAACTATAATTGGTGGCTCGTTAGAGTCACCTTAGTGGTTGATTAGCTGTTTTTGCCCTGAAATTTTGGGCCCGTGGTTGGGACCTACGAAAGCCTTTTGCGGCTCAATGACTTTATATGAGATGGGGCTTGTACCTGCAGGTGGTGGGGACACCTAACCACTATATGTTGTAATCAAACTTTTTATGACC